>RJWM01007327.1:0-45926 GCA_004363535.1 Dasyprocta punctata
AACTCAAAGAAGATCTAAATTAATACAATCTTCATATTCATATATTCAAAGACTCAGTATTGTAAGATGTCATTGCCTCCAAACTTTGTAGTCCAAATCAAAATCCCAGCAGAGTGTTTTGTAAATATCAACAAATTAATTCTAAAGTTTGTAGTATGAAAAAACAAAGGACCAACAAAATACTGAAGAAAAACAAATTCCAAGGAGGACTCAACATTAACTACTTTCCAGACTTACTGTAAAGCTACAGTCATCAGGACATTGTGACATTGTCTTGAAAATAGATACAGAGACCATGGAACTCAGGGGAGAGCCCAGTTATCAACTTACACATCAACAGTAAATCAACTTTTCGTCCACTAAGTAGGCAGTTCAGTGAAGAAATAGTACTCCTTTCAACAAATAGTGCTAGATGAATATTGACTTTGTGTTTTTTTTGTTACCAGGGATTGAACTCACAACTGTGCACTTGCCAGGCAAGTGCTCATGCCACTGAGCTAAATCCTCAGGCCCAAATATTGACTTCACAAAAAAAAAAAAAAATGTAGATATAAATTTCACTTTTCAGGGCTGGGAATATAGCTCAGCTGCACAGTGCCTTGCCTGTCAAGTACGAGGTCGTGAGTTTGATTCTTGGTACCCCGCCCAGCAAGATCTCACTTTTCACAAAATTTAACTTAAGATGCTTTATAAATAAGCATTCTCCATTGTTATCAAACAATGGTGTCTAAAATCATCATCTCCTATATTTCATGTCTTTAACTTTCAGCTTTTTTCTGCCGTGACAGCGGAGTCACAGTTTTAGCATATGCTCCCACACATCGACTGCTAATATCCGGCGGCAGTAAAGGATTCACGTGCATATTTGATCTTCATCGAAGACCACAGAGGCAGCTTTTTCCGAACCATGATTCTCCTGTTAAAGTCATTGCCACTGATTCAACTGAGGAGTACTTTACCATAGAATTTGCAGAAGAAAAAAAAAGGTATCTGTGGGTTTTTCTTGGGGGTCACCCTGCCGGCCTCAGCCATCAGTTCTCCTTGGCAGTGCTGATTCTCCAGGGTTTGCCTTCTCTACTGGGGCACGGACCTTGTCCATGATCAGGTCATTCCGTTGATTGGTGCCTCTGCCACCCTATGCTAAATCACGCAGTGACTAAGTCCTCTTGCTGAAAGGTCCCAGCAGACCGAGTCTAGCTGCCCACCATTCCCTATGGTCTTTTATTTTACACTTTAAAAATATATATATATTGAGTTTCTTATGTAAGAGAAATCATCTGATACTTAAGTTTGTCTATCTGATTTACTTCTCTTAGCATTATGATCTAAAGATGCACCTTTTTTCCTACAAATGATTCAAACTTTTACTTCTTTATGGCAAAGTAGTACTCCATTGCAAATAAATACCCACATTTTCTCTATGCATTCATCTATTGAAGGACACATGGGCCTCTTCCAATTTCTTATTTTCTTACTTTGCAAATGAGAAAACAGGCCTGTAGGTTAAATGGCAGGGAATGATTTAAATCTGGGCAATTTGATTTAAGAACCAAAGCTCTTAAATCTCTCCGCTGTAGATTGCTTTAGATTGTTACTTAAGGACTCCTAATCTATTCCGGAGGCTGACGTGTTATCTTTTACTAAATAATTACCCCCAAATTATGGCCTAAAACAGTAAATACTTATTTTCTCAGGCAGTTTCTATGGAGTAAGAAACTGGGAATGCATGGAGGGGGCGGTTCTGCTGTTTCCCTGCTAAGTTGTGGCCAAGCTGATATCAGGGTTACCATCACAGAAAGACTCCGCTGGGGCTGGAGGCGCTTCTTTCTCAGGCCAGCCAGGTCGGTGCTGGCTGTAAGTCAGAAACTCTAGTTCCTTAGGCTTCCTCCAGAGTGGCTGGTTGTCTTATTAGTTACTTCTTTTCTCATTGCTGAGACAGAATACCCAACAACCAAAGTTAAAGGGTGAAAGCTTTATTTAGCTCACAGTTTGTAGAGGTTTCAGTCTATAATTGGCTAGCTCCGAGGCAGGGTGGCATGGCTGAGGGGCAACAGTTCATGGTGGTGAAAGACAACAAGAGAGAGGAGACAAGACTCTTTCTGACTTTTGTAGTGTGTGCAGTCCACACTCCCTGGGGTGGGTAAAACACTTGCACCCATAACCCCAGCATGGACCATGAATCAATCACAAACTCTAGATTTAGTCACCTATGAAAAGCCCACTCCTCATGACTGCGTGAGGCTTTAGGGGGACATCTATATGCAAAACATAACACGGATCCAAAGAGGAGCAAGGGAGAAGTCAGCAATATCATTTTACATCTTGCCCAAACTACTCGTGTCCTTCTGCACTGTCCTATGGGCAGCCCTATTCAGTGGGGGAGAAAACGACACAGGGGCACTGATAATCCTGGAGGTAACAGTCATCTTGAGGCTGGCCGCCCCAATAGGTGCTGTCCCTGGCCTTGTACTTATTTAAGTTTTTCTAGGGAGAGTATCCACGTGGTCTCTTGGTGCAATTCTATTGCTTTTTTTTTTTTTTTTTGCATTCTTGTATCTGCTTCCAGTCATCATATCTAGGAAACTGTAAGCCACTTTACTCACTAATTACCCTCTCTTCTTTCCCAAGTCTATATTGGATCATTTGCTAAATTCTGTCAGCTCTATAATTTACATGTTTCCTTGAATCTGAATAATAATCTGAAATTCATACGTATTATAGACTGAATTGTATCCCTCAACTCTAATGCTGAAGCTATAACCCCCGATGCGACTGTATTCTGACATAGGGCCGCAAAGCATTTAATTGTGTTAGGATGGAGGCGTGATCTGGTATGATTTATGTCCTTATAAGAAGAGACACCAGAGAGTAGCTAGTGTCACCTGTATCCTCTGCCAGCCCAGTGTGAGGACACGGAGATGGTAGCCATCTGCAAATCACAGTCCTCACCAGACACTGAACATGATGGCTCCTGATTTTGAGTTTCCAGGCTCCAGAACTGTGAGGAAATAAATTTTAATTGTTTAAATCACCTTGTCTGATGGTGTGTATTTTGTTACAGCAGGCGCAACAAATAAATACGAAATGAAACTAGAAATATCTGCTTTACAGTCATTATGGTGATGTTTTTATTCCTAGGTGTGAATAACACTGTTACTCCTCCTTTAAGGACCATTTTTTTGTTTGTTACTTTGCTTTTTTGAGACAGGATCTCACAATGTAGTTCAGCCTGGCTTTTGAAATCAAGGCAATCCTCCTGTCTCAGCCTCCAGAGTGCTGGGATTACAAATATGCGCCACCATACCCAGCTTCAAGGCCTTTCTGACAAGCTCTCTGAGCTCCTGGGCATCTTTGTTAGTATGGATGGTGCTCAACATAAAATGACTTGACAGAAGAACCCCTTGGGTCATTACTGGTTATTTACCCTGGTGACTGGGTAGCACCTGGGGGATGTACTTCACTGTGTTTGAAGCCAGGATGTTCAGCAAGTCACATGTATTAAATGATTTTTCTTTCTTTTTTTTTTTTTTCTTTTCAACTCAGTCTGACTAAATGCACTTTCAGTTTAGGATATGTTTAATTTAATGATGGACTTATCAGGTCATAACCAGGGTACATGCAGTTCAGTCTACAGCATTTATGAACTTTGGATTATTATTCAAATTCAAGCATACATATAAATTATAGAGTTGACAGAATTTAACAAATGATGTGATATAGACCTGGAAAAGAGGGAATAATTAGAGAGTAAAGTGGTTTACATGATCACAGGGGGTTTTGTTTGTTTGTTTTGGTCTATTTGTTTGAAGTAGTTTACAGATTCCTAGATTTGATGACTGGAAGCAGAGCCAAGAATACATTTCTCTTGTGGCATGTCCACTTTATAGAACTTTTTTTGTGTGTAGGTGAGTGTAGTGGATTAACTAATGGTCAACTTGTAACACCCAGCTGAGCTGAGCTGAATCAGCATGGTGCTGGGTGTGGGTGACCCACCCGAGGACTGTTGCCAACAGCATAAAAAGAGAACTAGAAGATGCTGTGCTGTTGATTTTCCCGGGGAATCTTGTTACACTGGTTTTTTCTTATAAGAACTCAGCTGTTCTCATCATCAGAGGAGCTCACTTCCTCACTGTCACCGATCAGGGTGGCTGTGGTTTTCTTCAGGGGAGCTCTGGTCCTTACCTTGAACATCGATTTCTGGCTCAGCACAGATTCTTCGTTCAGCTGCCGCAGACTTTCTGACTTCCACCACTGACCTTTGGGCCTTTCCAGTGCAGATCCTTGATACAGACTTGATTGAGACATTGTTGTGGGCTCTAGGCCTCCAACTGGACTCCTGGAGGACACTGCCATTAGATCTAGGCCCTCAGCTGGTTTCTTTGGGTCTTCAGTTTGTGGACAGATCTCCCACATTATTGCATTTGACTCTTTGGGTGAATATTTTAAAATAATCCTATAAGTTATACATCCTGTATTAAATCTATTCCCTTGTATACACTGACTACAACATGAGTTATCTCCAACAAAGTCATCAAGTCTTTGAGGAAAGGAACTATTTTTAAATTTTGTTTTTTAACCTTCTTAGCACTGTTGAAGAAATCACCAAACAAAAAGCAGAATTTAAGCCTTACTAAGCAAGAGAGAAGCCATGTGGTCTCTCACTGAATAAAGCAGAAAGCTGATCTTATTTAGAGTTTGGGGAAGAGTGAACTTCAGGACTGGCAGACTTTCAGAAGTGGAGCTGTAGAGGGCTTAGTTGGCCTCCAACCGTAAAACTAAGTTATTCCAGTGAGATAGCGGCTGACTGACCTTCAGGAGTGTGAGGCTGTCACCAACTTCTGGTCCTGAGGAGTGTGGTTACTGATGTTGTCATTGACCAGCTGGCATAAGTTTAAAGCGGGCTCCAGCAGTCATGCATGTTATGACTAAGGAACAATTATTGATCCTTTCCTTAAAACCTTTAATTGCACTGCCAGTACATCATCTTATTCAGTGAGCAGTTTTGAGTGAATTAATGAAATTATTTTTTTCTACTATACAGTCAACAATGCTTTAAAAGTCCATGAAAACAATATATTAAAAAACAAATACAATAAATTTAAAGTTATGTACACGACTAAAGTAAGAAGACTGATACATTTATCCATTTGATATTTTTTGTACTCTCTGAAAAAGATCATTATTAAAACCATATTGCAACACGAAAACATGCTTTTTATATAACACAAGTGAAAGAATATGAATTTAAAAATTATAATAAGCTAAATATGGTAGCACATACCTGTAGTTCCAGCACTCCTAGGCAATTTAGTGACTCAGCAAGACCCTGTCTCAAAAATAAAGAGCAACAACAACAAAAAAGAACAAAAAGGGCTGGGGATGTAGCTCAGTGCAGACTCTGGATTCAGTCTCAATAACACACACACATACACATACACACAGATACAAGGGTTAGAAAGGATCTTAGAGCACACCTAATCCTGTTAAACAAGCTGGTTCCATCGCCACTATGCAAGACACCTCCCCAAGTCACTGATAAGGAAAACAAAAAAATATATCTAGATGGGGAAGAAAAACATGAGAAAAATATTTTATTGTCTTATATTTTAAGTCTATAATCTAATCTGAGTTAATTTTTGTACAGGTGGGCCTTTTGCATCAAGATTTTTGTTTTTGCTTTTAAATTTTTGCCTGTGTATATCCAATTGCTTTAGTATCATTTGTTGAAGTGGAACTTTTTCTTTATTGAATTCTTTTGGATGTTTGTCACAATAAAAACAAAAGTGAAAAGAAAATCCAAGATATTGGTATAATTTTATATCTGGATTCCTCGTTCTGTTTCAATTAATCTAGGATGTATGTCGCAATACCACACAGATTAATTACTGGAGCTGTATAATAAATTCTGAAACTGGTTATTGCTCTCACTTCATTTTTCTTTTTCACAATTGTTTTTAGCTACTCTAGCTCTTCTGTATGCACATTTTGTTTTGTTTTGTTCTGTTTTTTGAGACAGGGTCTCACTTTGTAGTTTAGGCAGGCCTTGGACTCACTATATAGTCCAGGCTGGCCTAGAACTCCCAGTAGTCCTCCTGCCTCGGCCTCTTACATGCTGGGATATAGGCATGAACTACCATGCTTTTTATGTACATTTTAGAATAACCTTAACTATATCTACAAAAAATCCTTCTGTGATCTTGATAAGAACTGCATTAGAAGAATCAGTATTTAACTATAACGTTTCTTCTAATTCACAAACCTGATATTCTTTTACATTTATTTAAATCTTTTTTATTTTTATTATTTATTTATTTATTTTTGGTTTTTTTGAGACAGGTTCTCACTATGTAGCCCAGGCTGGCCTTGCACTCACTATGTAGCCCAGGTTGGCCTCAAACTTGCAGGGATCCTCCTGCTTCTGCCTCCCAAGTGCTGGGATTACAGGCGTGCACCACCACACCCAGCCTTTTTTTTATTTCTTTCATCAATATTTTGTAGTGTTCAGCATATAGGTCCTATACACATCTTATTAGATATATTCTAGTTTTAAGCATAATTGCCAGTTTTAAAGTCTTACCATCCTGTGTTCATTGCCAGTGCAAATGCTCCTTAATTTATGAAAGGGTTACATCCTGATAAAACCAACATAAGCTAAAAATATTGTAAGTTGGAAGTGCATTAAATACACCCATCATAGCTTAGTGTAGCTACCTCACATGTGAATAATACTTAGATTAGTCTAGTGTTTAAAATCATGTAACACAAAGCATATTTTATTATAAAGCATTGATATATGTAATTTTCTGAAAACTGTACTAAAAATGAAAACCAGAATGGTTGTATGAGTACATATTCACATTATCATAAAATTAAAATAATACAACCATAAGTCAGGGACCACCTAGATGTAGAAATACAAATGATTTTCGTATGAATCTTTTATCTGGTAACTTTGCTGAACTCATTTAGCTATTCTACAAGTAACCCCGCCCCTTGCAGATCTTACAGATAATTATGTCATCTGTAAATAGGAACAGGCTTTTTGTTTTCTTATTTTTCAGGAGGGGGAGTGTTGGTAGAAATAAAGAACCATGTATCCCCCCTGCACAGTGGCGTGTAGGTCAGTTCCATCACCCCAAAACGTTCCTTGTACAACCTCTCTTCTCTCCTCCAATTTTTAGCAATCACTGATCTATTTTTCATTCTTATTGTTTTGCATTTTATAGAATGCCATAGAAATGTAAGCATATACTATGTGGTCTTTGGATATAGTTTTTTTTTCACTTAGAAAATGCAGTTACTCATACACATTTTTTCATGAACCACATTTATCCCTTATAGTTAATCAGCATTACTCTATTACATGGAGGTTCCATACTTTGGTCAACTTTTGTAGGACATCTCTGCCAGGCATCTACTAATGAACACCTAGGTTACTTCAGTATCTTGGTCAATTTGAAAAATGAAACAATTAATATGGGGGTATAGATATCTCTTTGACATAATGATTTGGATGTATGACCAGGAGTGAGACTACTGAATCATACATAGTTACGTTTCTATATAGCAACTATTCTATTTAGCAACTTCTAAATTATCTTTCTTAATGATTGCACTAATTGACAGTCCACCAACAATGGGCAAGTGTTCTCCTTTCTTCCCATTTCTCAAGCAGTCATTTTGAATATTTTTTGTCAATTGTCATTCTAACAAGTGAGAAGTGATATCTCATTGTTTTTAATTTGTATTTTCCTAATAATCAGTGATGTTGAGTATTCTTCATATGCCTGCTAACAATTTGTATATTTTCTTTTCAGAAATGTCTAATTAGACCTTTTGTGTATTTTTAGATCAGGGTTTTTGTTTTTATTATTGAGTCATATGAGTTATTCGTATATTTTGTTAACCCCTTATCATATGGATGGCAGGCAAATGTTTTTCACAGTCTGTAGATTGTCTCTTTACTTTTTTGACTGTTTCTTTTGCTGTGCAGAAGCTTTGTAGTTTGTTGTGATTCCCTTTGTATACTTTTGTTTCTGTTACCTCTGTTTTGGGTCATAGGCAAAACATCACAGCTTTGTTTCTTCTAGTAGCTTTGTTTTCTTCTAATAGCTTCACAGTTTTAGGACTTACATTTAAGTCTTTAATCCATTTTGACAATTTTTGTGTATGCTATGTGCCCTGTAATTTTCAGCCTCCTCCCCCCAATTCCATTCCTTATCTCCTCAATGCTGGGAGACTCCAGGATTTGGCTTGGAGTGCCTGCAAGCTACAGAAAGAAAGAGAATATTCGCAAACTGCGTATCTGACAAAGGACTAATAACAAGACTGTATAAAGAACTCTTGGAAGCAACAGTAGTACAAGAAACAACATAATGAGAAAATGGACCAAAGAAATATGTAGGCGTTTCATGAATGTTACATGTCTTTTCATGTAACACGCATGTCTAATTTGAGAAATGCAAAAAAAAAATAACAACAATGAGATAGTACTATATATCATTTTCACTAACATAAAAAAATAATAATGACAACAGCAAATCCTGAAAAAAGATTCAAAGAAATTGTTTCACTTAACATCTGGCAGATGGAGCAGGGGTAAAGCAATGCCCACCACTCTGGAAATCTGGCCATGGCCTGAGCAGTTAAATGTGTAAGAATAATTCTTGAATATTCATCCCAGAGAAATTAAAACTTATATAAAAACCTGTACATGAATGTTTTTAGCAGCTTTATTCTTGATAGTCAAAACCTGGGATGAACCCAAGTATTCATTTACGCTAAACGGTTCAACCATCTGTACTATGCCTGTACAACAGACAACTATTCAGAAATACAAAGGAACACAATACTGATACTTGTGACACAAATCTTCAGGGTAAAAAAAAGCAATACAAAGATACCATTCACCAAATGACTCCACATTTCTGAATAAGAGAATTATGCAAAGGGAGAATGGATTAGAAGCTGCCAGGTTAATGAGAGAGTGGGAGCAGTAGGGAAGTGGGTATATCCTCAAAGGGGAACTCGAGGGACCTTTGTGGAGATGATACTCCGTATCTTGGTTGTGCTACCGCACTGTAGACCTGTCAGATGTTGCCATTGAGAGGAACAGACTAAAGCATACATAAGAATTCTCTGTGCTGGGCCGAGCGTGGTGGCGCACGCCTTTAATCCCAGCACTCAGGAGGCTGAGGCAGGAGGAGCGTTGTGAGTTCGAGGCCGGCTTGGGCTACAATGAGAGCTCAAGGCCAGCCTGAGCTACACAGTGTGACCCTGCCTCAAAAAACCAGGGCCGGGAGTTTGGCTCAGTGGCTTACGCGCCTGTCAGGCAGGCGCGAGGTTGTGAGTTCAATCCCCGGTGCCGCAAAAAAAAAAAAAAAGAATTCTCTGTGCTGGCCCAGGCAGCAGGTACACTAAAATTGTATTATTTCTTACAACTGCATGTGAATCTACAAATAACTCAAAACAAATGTAAATTATGTAAGAATGCCTTTCATGACAGAGGTATTCAGGGCAGAGCATTTGTTTAGCTCATATAAAACCCCAGGTTTGACCCCTGTACTGAAACAAACAATGCCCTCCATTTCTTTCTCCACTCCAGGCTTGGAAAGATTGAGTCAGATCTATCATTTGCTAGACCAGTCACACTACCCAGACCACATTTTTTTTCTACATTTCTTGTCATATTCTTGTCCCTCCCCCACTGCTTGGATACTATGTCCTAACAAATCCCTGACCACCCAACTATCCCCAAAGTCTTTCCTCTCTCCTCAACCTCTTGCTGACCCAACCAAAGAGAGTTTGAGGTAAGAGGAACAAAAACTCTGACTTTTAGCTATGATTATCTTTGGTAGTATTTAGACATGAGTGTATAGTCAGATTAAGCAGCACAGGCCCGTAACTCAGCATTTGTGGGAGTTGAGATAGAAGGGTTGTAAGTTTGAGGCCAGCCTGGGCAACTTGGCAAGACTCTGCCTAAAAATGAAAAAAGACTTGGTATGTATCTTAGTGTTTAGGCCCTGGGTTAATTCTCAGCACCAAAACAAAACAGTTAACGGGCTTCACAATTTTTTTGTGAAGGTCTCTATTAATCCTTTGCTAGTGAAGTCATTCTCCTTTGACCCACTTAGCTTATTACCATTCTTGTAGATAATTTTTCTGGTTTTTAGATACTCTCACCTGGCAAGATCTTTGCTTATCAAAGAGTGTGCCATCTCCAGCATTATTTTTATCGATTTTATGTAATCCTGTGTATTTGACAAGATTTGTGGTTTTGCTTAGAAATCAATTTACAGTGACAATGAGACTGGTTAACGGGCAAAGAGGAAGGTCCAGAGGAATACCTGAAGAGAGTTCCTCAAATTAGAGTTTCATACTATCTGTTTAATCACAAATATTTGATATTTATAGTTCTGATCACCAGGACCCTCCGAGAGCCAGAGGAAACTTTTGGCATTCAGTCAGATGCTCTAGTTTTATAACTAAGGCTCAGAAAATGAAAGGAATAGTCACATATCACTGAACAAATTAGGAGTAGGTCAGGCTAAATTCCATATTTGCATTCTGACTCATATAATCACAGGAAAAGTGGGGGGGTTGGTGTGGACAAGACTCATTCTCTTAGAACATCCCTACCTGGAGAAACCCTGAGGGGGGAGCAAAAAGCAACTAATCCTCAGCCGGCTAAGTAACCCTCCTTTTCAAGGCTATGCTAGGCGGAACCTGAAGCCTGCAGTGAACAAATGCGACTTTAAATCACTGATCATTGGGTTTAAACAGGAATGACAACATGGTTATTAACTAATCCTTCAAACTGCTATTTCAAAAGCAACATCTGAGGGTGAATCATTGAAATAAAAACATAACCAACTCATCTATCACCTAACAGGAAACAAAGGAAGAGGAACAACTCCACTAACTTGTTTAGGGCTTCTAATCCCACAAGCCAGCCTGCAAGCCTGAGCCTGAAGCCTCAGACCCGCCCAACTCCACCTTCTTCAGCTTTGCCTCCAGAACACCTCTGGGGAGAGGCTGGTCTTATGCAAGTCTGATAACATTTTTCGTTGCCTCCTGGCTTCTTGATCTCAGGAGCAAGATGTGTGGAGGTAAGACAGAAAGAAAGTTTATAAAGAGGCAGTTGAATAATAAAAGTTTGAAAAAAAATTTTTTTCAACTAAGTGCTAAGATTTGCTTTGCAATTAAGCCCAGTTCATAAAGGGGATATTAAAACCCAACTCTATCCTAGATGTGGAGAAAGAATTACTAGTAGCTTCTGAGAATTCAGAATTATATGACATGAACTGAAAAATTCTCCCTTTTTTTAAAGCTACAGAGGAATTCTTCATCTGATTTTGAAACAAAGCTCTAATGGAGGAATTTGGAAGCTAGATTGTGCCTTGAATTCATGTGACCTCTATCCAGGCAATCTTCCTAGTATCCCAATCAGATCGTGCAACTTCCTTAAGAGATACTTCAATTGTTCTCTGCTTTGAGATAAAAATCTGGGGGTTAAAGGTGTAACTCTGTGGTAGAGAGTGCTCAGCATGCTCACGCACAAGCCCTCAATATTATAACACCAAAAACTAAAACAAATTAAAATCTACAGTTAGTGTATTTCTCTTATGCTCGGGCCAATTTTTTCCTGCAGAGCTACTTTTCCAGCCAGACAAGTACAGTAAGACTCCTACTTAGAAACAAATTCCTTCTGGGAGAGCATGGGAAATCAGATTGTTTTCTAAGTCAGACGAAGTGAGTCTTACACACCTTTGACACAATTATACCATGTATATTGCTTCGTGCTCCCTAGCGGTCCCCTCCACATTGCCACTGCTTTCCTCTTGCTTCTGACATCCCGGGCTCTGACTGAGCACTGAACTACTGGACACTATTGCACTGCACAGGGAGTATGCAGCAGCACAGCTGTGACAATGTCCAGCAGACACGTGAGCTACTTCTGAGATTTGCTCACTTCTATAAAAATTTCGTATCTGTGAAAGTTTGCAACTCAAATGTTTGTAAGTCAGGGATTTACTATATCCTTTCCAGCTTCCTCTCCAGTCCTTGCCCCCTTCCCACCTCAGGTCTCTACCTGCACATTTCTCTCCCTCCACAGCCCCTCTGCCTGACCATCTTTTCTGATTTTTCCCAGAAAGTCTCCCTGGACTTCTTCAGGTGACTTACTAGCCTCTCTCGGAGCACCCAGCAATTTTGCCATCACAGCACTTCCTACTTTTAAAAGTGGGGTGTGGTGGAGACATAGGTCAGTACCAAGGCCCTGGGTTCAATCTCCAGTGCCACCTCCCAAATCTTCAGTGCTTGGAAACTAGCAGACCCTGAATAGCTACTTGCTGCATCTGTCTGAATTTGGAAAAAAAAAAAAAAAAAAAAGGAAAGAACCTAACACCAGTGAGTACCTGTCAGCGCCAGGCACAAAGATAATGTAGGTAAGTTATTCTTTTAATCTCCAAACAGCTATAAAAGGAAGAATCATTAACCCACTTTTTATGGGAAGGAAACTGAATCTCTGGAGTTGTCGCTTGCGCAAGATGCATAGCTGTCAAGAGTGTAAAATCATCATCGGGAGGGTTCAGGGCCCTTCACGGCTGTCAGAGCCCTGGTACCAGCAGGCTTTAGTGTGCAGCTCCCCTCCTGTCCTGCATACCTGGGGCAGGCTGCCAGGAGCATTGCTCTGTCTGGGTGCCCGCCCAGTCCTGCAGGCATGGACAGAAACGGAGGCAGGGGCCGGGCAGGGAGAACTCAGCCTGCCTACCATCCCGGAGGTGCCCTGCAAATTTAAGATTTGGGAGACCCAGAGACTTGCCAAATGAGAATGTGAAGGAGGTGTTTCCTGCAAAGAGGTTGCTCGCAAATCTAGGATCCCACCCCGAAGTCAGTCAGTTCTCTGTGCTGAGAAGCTTCTAAACCTCACCTCTTGCCAAAGGCCAAGGGTGGCAATAAACTCCGTGTAACAGCAAGTAGCCAAACATTGTGGCCACAGAAAGCTGAGGTTCTGACCCATACCAACAGAACGAGTCACATCAGTATACATAGGTAAAAGCAAGTTTATTACAAAAGTACAGCAGATATGAGCACAGTCAAATATGTGAGCACACAATGAGGCAGGAGCCAGCACCAAAGATGGAGAATCCTCTGGGGAAGGCTCCTGCATGAAAGGGAACTTTCGGCAGCCGAGAGAAAAACCGCCAACACTACCCAGTTTGTTAGCTTCTTAAGTGCTGTGTTCAGACAAAAGTGGCTTGGTGCCAACAGGCTTGCATGTCTTACAGCAGAGAATCTTGGGTCTGGCTGAGACCAAGGACACTCTCATAGTGCACTGAAGGCTATCTGTATGTAACATTTCTTTCCCAGGGGAAATAGCCAGCTTCCCTGTAGAAAGGCAGCAGCCAAGGTCATGTCAGCAAACCACCTGCATTCCATACTCTCCTCACTTTTAACCCTTTTCCTGATATTCAGCCCTAAAGTCAGCAGAACGGATGGGGTGACTGAAATAGATTGTTGTGCAATTATGTTACACATTTTTTATGTTGTAGAATGCATATCAGCTAAACATAGCAAGCAGTACTAAAACAATATGGGACATAAGTAAGGGGTTGGACAAAGCTTGAAAGTAACGTGCAGAAACAGACTTAAAAAAGGGATACATCATCTGTCTAGTCTGGGGACCAATAAAGCACATCACCCATTCAGTACAAAACACATCACGCATTAGGACTAATTTAGTCACGTTACTACCTGCATATCACACATGCTGAACACAACACAGAGACATCACGAGGAACATACAGCTCAACAGTATTTCAGTAATTAGTGTCTTCCGGTCACAGTACCGTCGGCAAAACCCACGTTAGGGTCCCACTTCATCTAACGCAAAGTAGTTACATACAGGAAATATAGTAAATGTATATAAATTATTAGAATGCTGAAGAAGGCACGGTTTCACTTCTCTGATTAATGTCAAATAATTTGGTTTATATCAGTAGGCACACAATCATCTAATTGCTATGTAACATTTTTAGAGTCCACATACTTTCCAATGATTTGAGGAACCATAAAATGTTGATTAGCCACAACAGGCAGCACATGAAAAGGACACGACACAGACACTGCGGGGAACATACATTTCAACAGTGTCTACCGGTGCCTACAGATTTGAGCGCACCAGTTCGAATACGGCATTAAATTCCAGCTGGCAAAGAAGCAAGGTTGAGTGGCAGCACATGTAAAATTGTCCCGTTAGCCAGGAGTGGTGGTGTTCTTAATCCAGGGACAGTCGCGGTTGAATTTAACAAAGTTCCTGGAGTCCAAGAGTGACTACATGGCAGCAGCAGAAGGCTATAAATTAATCAAAACTACTCTCGAAGAAAACCGGTTAGTAGGCACAACCTCAGGAGCATCTTGACCTGAATACGTAACAGTCGCAGTGTTGTCATGGCCCTCGATTTATCAGCGCGGCGCGGGCCTTTCCACCCACACCTCAGAGCCAGCTCCTCTGGCGGAGATTTGCGGTGTTTAGAGGTGATCCGCACTGGCAACCTCAGCCAGGGAGTCTGTCTGACGTTGGATCCCGTCCACAGAGCTGAGGTTGGAGCGCGCAAAGTCAGGCGCGCGGCCAGAGCGGCCCCACCAGGCGGCGCCGTCCGCGCTGGTCCCTCTGGGCTCCGCCTCCGCGGCGGCGGCCGGGTCCCGACCGCGAGGTCCTGCTCCGCCCGCGCCCTGCCCGCTCCGTCCTGCACCGGTCGGCGTTTTTGCTTTCTCCCGGCACAGTTAGCAAAACCTCTGTGAGCTGCGGCGATTTCCCGTTGTGAATCTTTCCGTTTTAATCCTCACACGATCCTGACCCATTTGTCCATTTTTGAGCAAGCTGAGTGTGCCAAGTTTTCTCAACCCGGAATATCACACACGGGTGACACAGATGTCTTAAAAAGTGGCACTCTGCTGTTAGCGGATCCTGTTCGCGACGCCAATCTGCAACAGCAAGGAGCCACAGGTGTGCAGTGGCCACAGAGAGTTGAGGTGCGGACCTTTGTCAGGGCAAGGCTTTGTCTTGGTTTTTTTGTTTTTTCTTTAGCCCCCTAGACTACTCCAGCTCCGCCGTGCTGTAAACAATGACTTTGCCTTAGAAGCTGCAGTGAAATAGGAGGCTCCTGAAGAGCCTTAATTGGGTTGCCAAATGCGGGCTTTTGAAGCTCCTCAGAAGTTTGCTTGAATTGCAGCTTGAAATACATCTTTTCCACTAGGGCTGGACACACTTCAAGAATCTGATGCCTCCCCCGGGAATGTTTTCCTCCCCTGATAGAAGCCATACTCCATGCTTCCCCCAACTCTTTGTTCATTGCCAAGGCTGACACTGACCACTGCCCAATCGGCAGATGCCCTCCCTGTGTGGAGCCAGCCCACTGTGGCGCTCGAGGTCTGGCCGGGACATCCACCTGGGAATGTCGGACCTCCAGGCCTCGGTTCTGCGTCTGCTCTGCTCCGCTCCAACGCACCCTGCACACTCACCTGAGGTTGAGCGCTCACCATTTCTTAGCTTACCGATTTGTCTGTCTCCCTACACTAGATCATCAGCTCAGGTGGGGAGACATTTTCTTCTTCCCTGCCTCACACATGGACGCAGGGCTGTGGAATGAGCAGACTCCTTCAACTTCCCAAACCTAACCTGTGAATCGGCTTCCAAACCTACGGAGTTCTGCTACCGAGTGGCAATCCAGACAAAATCTCAGCCTCGGAAGCCCGCAGGTAGCATTTGCTTCATTTGCTCTTCAGCTAGATTTTGAGGGAAATAGCCGCGTTTTATGTCTTCTACCTCTTCCCTCTTATTTTTCACCCACACATATATAAATAAAATTTGCTCTGAAAACTGGAACTGTTGAATTGTTTACATTTAGTTAAGAGATGTTTATCTTGAACAAACCTTCCTCATATCCCTATGCAGAAGTGATATTGAGTAGTACAGGATTTATGGCTAATTTTAGTAGAATGCGAAAGATTTATATGATCTGAAGAGAAACCAGAGTATGGGAGGGCTAATTTTAATGATCAAAGGAATATGAACATTTTTGTTTTCAAAGGAAGGAATTCATGCTTAACCTCATCTCTGACATTCAGTTACAAATTTTATTAAAATATCCAATTTTATTTAAAATATTCAGATGAGTGTTGCCTTCTCTTATCTATTTAACAATGCTGCCTGCCATTTCTCAAGACATTTTTTGATGTTAGGCCATAAGAAAAGCAGACTTGACTCTTTATTGTAACACCTCAAATACCCCAGAGTTCCAAAAGTGAGACGGACTATCATGCTGAGTGCAGCCTTAGAGTGTAGACTGCCTGGTTTTTTTTTTTTTTTTCATTGATTGACAATTAATGTTCTTTCGACATGAACAGACTAAAATATCTCAGTTTCCTGAAACACAGAACTAGATTTATTGACCTTATTTATTTTTTTTGGTACCAGGGATCAAACTCCTGACCTCATGCTTGCCAGGCAGGTGCTGTGCTGCTGAGCTATATCCCCGGCCCCTATTGACCTTATTTGACAAGAGAAAACACGTGGTGCCACTTAACACTAACTCCAGATTTTTAGAATAAGCAATGCCTCTGATTGAACTAAATATGTCCTGCAGGAAGGACTAATGCAAAGCTTCATTTGCTCTTCTGAGAGCAGAACAGGTAAAAGTTTAAAATTATACACCCTACAGATTTTTTGTTTGTTTGTTTGTTTGTGGCATCAGGGATTGAATTCACAACCTCACGCCTGCCAGGCAGGCACATAAGCCACTGAGCCAAACTCCTGGTGATTCTACAGATTATTGAAATGTTTGGCTAAATGGTTGAGTACACTTAAATGAAAGTCACAATATTTTCAAATACAACATTTAGAAATGAGCTAATTGCTCTTCATTTGTTTCTCAAATGAGTAATAGTTCTATCACCGATTCCAGTGGTAATAAGCTTATCAACTTTACAAAATCATAGACCGTAATATAGGATAAAGTTTCTTGGGGGATCAATTTTGAAGGATGGTGATTAGCCTAAAACATTTTTCAATTAAAAACCACATTTGAATAGATAGGAAAAGCAGAGGCATTTCCATGAAAAAAAAAATTTTTTTTTTTTTTTTTTTTTTGGTACTGGCAATTGAACTCAGGACCTTGTGCTTGCCAGGCAGGCACTTGTGCCAATGAGCTATATTCCTGGCCCATTTCCATGAATTTTTAAGATAAAACAGGAAACTTTGAAGAAAAAAAGTTTTTTTGCTATAATACCGGTAGCATCATTTTACCAACCACTTGCCAAATCTGTATGCATTCGCTTAGGTTTTCCTAAGAATTACTTGAGAGAAGTTTAAGATTCCCTATCATATACTGACATCAGTAAGAGCTCATTAAATGACCTTGAAAAAAGTTAGCTAATAAAATGACTATACTGCTGATTGTATTGGTTATTGAGAAAGAACGGTTAATACTCATATGATTAGATCAATTTTACCTGTCTATATCAGTTAATGTAAATAACCGTGTTGAAGGTAACGCTACGTAATATTGCAACCATTGTCAAGTTCCTATCATCTTGTTTTGTAAACCTTTAATTTTACTGTTTTGGATTTGCTGTTGTCATTTGTTTGTCTCTTTTGTTTTTGTCTTTCTTTCCTGTGTCTTTTTCCTCTTAAACAAACAAACAAAAAAAAAAAAAAAAAGAAAAAGAAAGAAAGAAGAAAGCTAGCTAACTTTGTAATGGTGTCTTGGTTTTTATTATTCTATGCCTTCCCCAATCTCTTCCCTATCCTTTAGTCCCTTTCCCACTCCCAAGTCTGCTAACTTCTAAGTAAGTTCAATTAAAGTTTATATTACCTTTTAAAGGTTGCTTCCTGACATGTTAAATTTAAATGTCAGGCACAGAAAGACAAATACCTCATGTTTTCACCTATACATAGACGCTCTTGGGTTGGGGTTACTGCTCAAGGGTGGAGCATTCATATGTAAGGTCCTGGATCTCATGGAAATAGAGAGTAAAATAGTGGTTGCAAGGCTGGGAAGGGTGAGAGATGTAGAGGAGGTGGTTAGCAATAGAAGGCACAACTTTTTTTCTTTTCCTTTTCTTTTCTTTTTTTTTAAATTCTGAGGGTCAAATTCAGGGATTCACAGAATAATTTTTAATGTCTTGTAGCACAGAAGGGTAACTATGGTTGACAACCATTGTAGATTCCAAAATAGCTAGTAGAGAAGAGTGAATATCCCTAGCACAAAGAAATGGTCATTTGCTGTAAAGGAGATTTACCCTGATATGATCATTACTCATTGCATACACGTATTGAACTATTGCACAGTACTCATAAATATGTACAATTATGACACATCAATTTTAAAAACTATAAATATATTAACAAACAACAACAACAACAACAACAAAGGTTGCCTCCTAGTTTAGGTTACCCTTGAGAATTGCAATAAAAGTATCAAACTGTTATGAACTCTTTTTCTTTTCTTTTTTTAATTGTGTTTAAGTACCTAAGTATTGTGCATGAGACCCAGGGTTTTAGATCATGCTGGTTTTCTCAAGTTAGCAGTCCCTTTCATGAGTGAGCTAACTCCCAACACCCACGTGAGCTTCTCACATTCTGCTTCCATATCTCTGACCCCAGTCTGCTCACATCACTACTCCCTCTGTGTTTATTCCTTCCGTTTCTCTCTACCAATGTCCACCTGTGTTTCCTGCTTTACAATAGACAGAAGACATGAAGGCAGGAGCTGTTTTCTGTTAAAATTCGATATGCTACTGCTGAATTTCCCACACTAGCTAAAGGTAAACATAGCTGATGATGCCATTTTATGTAATATATCAGCCTGGGTTTAATTTTTTCATTATCTCAATTCTTCCAGTTTCTGCACAACACTTGAATAAAATTTCTAAAATGAAACTTTCTAAAATCATAAGATAAGGCTATGTTCTAAAGCACTTGGAAAGAATAGAGATGGTATTCTAAATGGTGGATAGAGTTAAATACTGTTAACCTAATAACACCCCCATTTCAGCCAATGAGACTAAGTAAGACAGGAAGGAAATGACTATAGCTTACTGAGAGAGAAAAGAAAGACACATACAGATTTCTCATTATGTTCTAGGGCAATGATGGTGAATCTTTTAGAGACCAAGTCCCCAAACTGCAACCCAAAACCCACTTAATTATTGCAAACTGCCAACACTGTAATTAACCCCAAATATCCGATGCTCGGCTGCTGGGGTGATCTGGCTCTCACACCCACAGAGCGGGCTCTGCGTGCCCACTGCAGCACTCGTGTTGTAGGTTCACCACCACTGTTCTAGGGAATCAAAAGGCCAAGTCCAGGAAGAAGCAGACCAGAGTGGGAGACCCACCTTTAGAACAGATTGATCATCCCCTCATCCACTGAAACGCTATTTAGGAGGAGGAGCATGCAGGCAAGCTTGGTGGAGAGCACAGAAAAGGCATGACTGTGGACTTGACTCTAAACCCTGTCATTTCCTACGGCACAATTATGGTGCCCATCCAAGCCCATGGTAATTTAATGCTGGGTCTTGAGAGGTGTGCAATTAACGCATACCAGCACAGGGCAGAAGTTTTAAATTAGACAGATGTAATGTACATTAATGGCCTTTTGTGACATCAAAGGAGTGGTTTGGGATTATTTTCTTACTCTAAATGGGCTTTGATCTGGCATGCAGTCTCTCATTTTGCCAGAATTAGTGCGATGGCTGGAGCCTCTGTGTTAGAAATGGGCTGTCACTTAAGGGCTTGCTGTGTGGCTACAGCTGCCATTCACTGAGCTGAATTTCCTCCATAGAGATGGGACCATTTTATTTTTTCTATTTAAAACCAGGCAAAATGAATCCAGGAAATTTTAGTGTATTTGACCAAGTATTAAAAATAAAGACTTCTTGGGGGAAGGGGTATGGCTCAATGGTACAGCATGTACTTAGCATTAAGCAAGCCCGGAGTTCAATCCCCAAAACCAAACTAAATAAATAAATAAACAACGTTTAAAAGACTTTTACTATTTTTGAAACATTTTAATATATAAGGCAAGATTTTAGAATTAATGTGTTAAATCTAATACATGAGAAGTATATAAGTGAAATACAGAGACAAAGCAAAACTTAACTTTAATTTTTATTGTTTATGTTTGTTCTTTTTTAGATGCTAGGGATCAAACTCAGGGCCTCACACATGCTGCCAGACCAGCGCTTTACCACTAAACTATACCCCAGCCCTATTTTATTTTTAAAGTCTTCATGCGTTCTTTTAATCTACACAAATAAAGAATGAGAAGCAAAAATACACTCTAGACCAGCAAATAAAATTGAGAATTCGAGTGTTCTTTTTTTAATTTGAAGAGTTTGAAAAAGTTTTGTTTTATTGTTGTTTGTTTTTGTGGTACTAGGAGTTGAACCTGGTAGCTGCTAGGCTAGTGCTCAACCCCTGAGTTACATCTTCAATCCTTTTCATTTTTTATTTTGAGACAGTTTCATTGAGTTACTCAGGGTGGCCTTGGACTAGAATTCTCCTGCCTCAGGTTCCCAAAGAGTTAGGATTGTAGGCAGTGCCACCACATGTGGCTAAAATATTATTTTTGTGAATGTCAATTGATCTTGTGACCCAAAGTGGACATTTGTCACTCTCTTTTGGCTTCCACTATCCAGTCACCACTTCCTACATTTGAAGAAGCCCACATATCCATTAAAAATGTGGGAAAGGCAGAGTTAGTTGTTTTTGCAGGTTACATTGCTTCTAGACCAAAGGCATGTCCTCAGGGCCCTCTGTCAGATGCACCTCTCATCAAATTGGGAGCCACTGATTCAAAGAAGCAGAAACCATACTGACTATTCTGGTACAAGAGGCCACAGTGGTAAGTCCTCCCTGCACCCATTCCCAGAGGCAGCAGGAACAGGCATTCCCTGCACTTGTCAGAGACTGATGTTGGGATGCTTGTGGCAACAATGCCTGTGGGTCCAGGGGCCTCCGTCTGCAGCGTGAATTTTAGCATAGTTCCAGCGATCCTGTAGCTTCTGAAGAGTCTGTGATTGCTCTACTTTTCTCTTGTTGCTGAGACAAAATGTCCAGCACCCAGAGTTAAAGGGGGAAGTTTATTTAGCTCACAGTTTGTAGAGGTTTTGGTCCATAAATGGCCAGCTCCAAGGCATAGTGACACATTGCAGAGGCACAACAGTTCATGACTGTGGAAGCAAGCAAGGGAGAGAAGAAATGAGCCTCTTTCTGTCCCTTATATTATATGCAGGCTACCTGCCCTAGGGTGGGTATGGCACTCACGCCCTTAATCCCAGTCTTGAATTTTCAATCAATCACAAACTCTAGTTTCACCCACCTCTGAAAAAGCCTAAGACTGCATAAGGTTTTTGGGGGGACATCTAGACACAAACCATAACAGTGACCTACTTGAATATATATATATATATATATATATATATATATATATGAATGTATAATATGTATATATAGTAAGTCCCTGATTTAGGAACATTCAAGTTGTGAACTTTCACAGGTACAAACAAGCCTTGCATTATGAACATTTACAGATGGGAACAAATCATAGAAGTAGCTCATGTGTCTACCTTACCATCTTAAGGTAACTGTAAAAGTCAAAATAGTTTATTTATAGTAATTGGGGGTATATTTGGTTTCTTTATACTTTACATTGTATATTTGTGTCAAAGGTGTGTAAGACTCACTTTGCTGGACTTACAAATGAATCCAACTTATGAACATTGTGCCAGGACAAACTCATTTGTAAGTCGGGGACTTACTATATACAGAGAGATGTATATGTATATGTTCAGTGTGTGTGTGTGTGTAAACGTGTGTGTTTTTAGTTCAAAATGGCTTAAGTTTGTTTCTGTTGCTTATAACAAAAACCTCAACACATACAGAAATCAATGACTATAGTAACTACAGGCCACAGCATCTAGGGAAGCAATCAGAAACTGAGATTAGTTATTTGGACTCCTCATGGTGACAGGCAAGGCTGTGGGTAAAAAGGAACCCTTCTGCATTGTTAGTGGGAATGTAACCTAATATAACCACTAGGGAAATCAGTTTGGAGAGTCCTCAAAAAACTAAAACTAGAAATTCCATTTTTCCCAGCTATTCCCCTTCTAGGTATCTTCCCCAAAGAGCTAAAGACATCATATTATAATAATACATGGATGCCCATGTTTATAGAAGCAAGTTTATAATAGTTAAATCTTGGAAACAGCATATATGTCCATCAATAGATGAATGGATAAAGAAAATATGGCATTTACACACAATGGAGGACTATTCTGCTATAAAAAAAGATAAACCTAAGTCATTTTTAGGAAAAGAGATGCATCTTGAGACCATAATGTTATGTGAAATAAATCAGACACACAAGCTTAAATATCACATGGTTTCTTTTATATCAGAAACTCAAAGAGCAAAATAAAACGTAGATAATAGCAACTGGGGAGATAGATCTTTCTGGAATAGGAATGGGATCAAGAGATGGAGGGAGGAGCCAGGCATGGTGGCACACGCCTTTAATCCCAGCACTCCTGGGAGGCTGAGGTAGGAGGAGCGTTCTGAGTTCGAGGCCAGCTTGGGCTACAACGCGAGCACAAGGCTGGTGTGAGCTACATAGTGTGACCCTGCCTCAAAAAACTAGGACTGGGAGTTTGGCTCAGTGGCTTAAGCGCCTGTCTGGCAGGTGTGAGGCTGTGAGTTCGATCCCCAGTGCCGCAAAAAAAAAAAAAAGATAAAGATGGAGGGAGGGAAAAGAAAGAGAGGGAAAGGGGATGAAAAAAGCAATTAAGATGTGTTATGCACATATACCAACTCCACACAAGAAATGTAAACATGTATGCCAAACAGGTACTTAAAAAAAGAATAGCCAGGGGTGGTGGCGCAGGCCTTTAATCCCAGCACTTGGGAGGTTGAGGTGGGTGGAGCCTTGTGAGTTCGAGACTGGCTTGGGCTACAACGTGAGCAAGGCAGCCTGAGCTACACAGTGCTACTCTGCCTCAAAAAAAATAGGGCTGGGAGTTTGGCTCAGTGGCTTAAGCGCCTGCCTGGTAGGCGGGAGGCTGTGAGTTCAATCTGAGCCCCCGGTACTAAAAAAAAAAAAAAAAAAAAAAAGAATAACCTAAGCTGCAGAATAACAAAACCATTAACCAAGAGAATATTTGTTAAATGTTCAACCAGCAGAGATACAAATGAGGACTAACACAGAGCAACAATCAAAATGAAGGGGTTGAAGAACTGAAGGACTACATAGCTAAACAAACAGAATGGCTGGCTTGGAGTCCTACATTGTTGGCCAAAGACCAGGGGAAAACAAAAGACCTTCTATGATGTTACAAAGGAGGACTTACCACTTGTAGCACCTGGGCTAAAGTAGACAAAACTAAACTCAAAATTGGGGCTTACTGATTGTCAAATTATAATATTTGTTGACTTCACAGCTTTCCTTGCTATAAGCGTGAAAATCAGAACGCTGGCTGAAAGTTTTCCAGACAATTGAACTAGATTATATCTGGAACTATTAATATATTCTGAGCATCCTCTGCTATTTGAAGCTGCCCTGCTTCCCTTCCTATAGTTTATCTTGCTTCAACAGCTTGCAAGGGAAAGTTTGTTCTTCACCTGCCCTTCCCTCACTGTTTCTCAGACCACATTGAGAATCTATCTACCAGTGTGCCTCTGAGAGGGCAATTACAAAGTGAGTTTGAGGGGAGATGGTTTTGCCAGTTTATAATAGAAAAAAGAAAAGAAGCTAAAAAGAAAACATGAACACCCAAGAGGGCAGAGTGGCACATGTTTGTATTCCTAGCACTGGGCAAGTTCGAGTCTCACCTCAAAAATCTAAAATTCAGAGAGATCCTGTCTCAAAGTAAAAAAGAGGGCAAAGGATTGTAGCTTAGTGTGAAGGTGCTGAGTTCAATTCCCAGTGCCACAAACAAAAATAACAACAGCAGCAGCAGCAACAAATCTCTAAAAGTAGTAATCAATGGGTGTTAGATCAAGTAGGAAAGAATAAAATTTAGATTAAGATGAAATTATCAGTGTAAGTGACAGTATTGTTCTGAAAACACTGGCCTAGATCAAACAGCTGACAGGAATCATGTGCTCCATTTTTATTCAGAGCTGGCCTATTGTGGGAACCTGTTTGCCAGACTTGCTACAGCAAAGCCTCATGTACATTGATGATGTGGAAAGTATAAAAGCAGCAGGAACCAGATTATGTATCTGCAGGGGGATAAAAAATGCATTTATTAAGAAATATATATGCATTTGAGTGATGATATGGGCCTAATTTGATGCTGAAGACAGCCACTCACATTTCTGGACTCTATTGACTTGATGAATTCATCATTCTGTAAAGGCTGTTGAGACCACCAAACTTGATGTAGAACTCTGTGATTAACAATGGGGCCCCTGAATTGTTTCTTTATCACAACGACATGTATTTTTAATTATCTGTGAATATTTTGAAGTAATTACAAAACCAAGTGAGAGAAGTCTTAGCTAAACATGAGTTCTCATTCTTGCCAGTCCACAAACGTGGGTCAGCCTTTGTGATCTGCCCTAGCTTATCCGTGCTAATTGAAATTGAGATGCCAGAAATTCCTTGGTGTAATGTAAAGGAAATAACTCAAAGGCTTAGGGAAATAGGAATGTTGGGATGGATGTTTAATAGATGAACTGCTCACTCATTCATGAGCCTTAAAGACTAGAAGATGCTGTTCACCAGGACTGTGAGAAACGCTGGGAGGAGGAGCTCTCGCATCTTTGGGTATTGCTACATCGGGGATCAAGAATGACCGCAATCAAGATGCATGTTCTGATTTCTAAGGGGATAAAATCTATAAACCACAGGTTGCAGAGGTTAGCTAAAAACAAGATGAGTATTATTACAAATATAGACAGCATGATCTGACCTACAGGACCTGGCAATGCCTGATTGATTATGGATTCCCTACAAATAAAATAGAAGGCTGCCCATGGAGGTTCTGTTCTGGATAACACTAAAAAACAAAACAGAAAATATTTGGGATTAGTGAATAAAGGATTGGCTTGAGTGATTTATAGATTTACAACTGATAGGACCTGCTGTGCAAGAAATAGGAGATAACCAAGATGACTTGTTAAGACACTTATCTACAACCCAGAAGAGAAAGTAAATCCCACAAAATCTCAAGGGTCTGAAACCACATAATGTTTCTAAGGGTCAGGAGGTCTGGAGTAGGTCAAAATATTGTCTCCTAAATAAAGGTTAAAATAACTAATAATCATAATTACAAAAAAAATTTACACTGTGAGCCAGCAGCAGCCATGCAGGGCCCAGGAGAAGAAGCAAGAAGGCAATTTACACCTCCCATGGCCCAGTTAGCATGCAGACTGGGGGATAACACACACACACACACTCCTCAGTCAATGGGCATTTAGGTTGTTTCCAAAATCTAGCTATTACAAATTGTGCTGCTATGAACATGGGTGCATATATATTGCTGTGGTACAATATTTTTAATTCTTCTGGGAAGATACCCAGAAGGAGAATAGCTGGGTCAAATGGGATCTTCAATCTTAGTTTTTTGAGGAATCTCCACACTGATTTCCATAGTGGTTGCACCAGTTTATGCTCCCACCAACAGTGGAAAAGAGTTCATGCTTCCCCCACAGACCATCCAGCATTTGTTATTGGTTAATTTCTTGATATAGCCATTCTTTCTGGGATGAGGTGGAATCTCAGTGTTGTTTTAATTTGCATCTCTTGAATGATCAGTGATGTTGAACATTTTTTCATATACTTATTTGCTGTTTGCATTTCCTCGTCTGAGAACTGTGTTTTCAACTCAGGTGCCCATTTTTGGATTGGGTCTTTAAATTTGGGAGGACTGATTGTTTTGAGCTCTTTATATGTTCTCAATAGTAATCCTTTGAGGTACAGCTGACAAACATTTTCTCCCACATTATGGATTGTCTCTTTACTCTGTTGGTGGTTTTTCTTGCTGTGCAAAAGCTTTTTAATAAGATGAGATCCTAGTTGTTGACTCTTTGCAATAGATCCTGTGCAATCAGGGTTTTATTCATAAAATCTTTGCCTATACTAATGTATTCAAGAGTTTTACCTACTCTATCTTCCAGTAGATTTCTTGTTTCTATTTTAATATTTAGATATTTAATCCATTCCAAATTTAGTTTAGTGCATGGTGAAAGATATGGGTCCAACTTTAATCTTCAGCATGCACAGAGCCAGTTTTTCTAGCATCATTTGATAAAGAGACTATCTTTCTTCCAGTGAATGTGTTTAGCACCTTTGTCAAAGATAAGGTGGCTTAGTGTGCCTGGAGTTTCTGTATCTGCTCATCTGTTCCATTGATCTTTGGGTCTGTTTTTTTTTTTTTTTTGCCAGTACCACACTGTTTTTTTATCACAGTAGCTTTATAGTATAATTTCAAGTCAGGGTTTATGATGCTCCACATCTCTTTGTTGCCCAGGATTGCCTTTGCTATTCTAGGTCTCTTGCAGTTCCAGATGAATTTTAGGATTGTTTTGTCTAATTCTGTGAGATATGCTATTGTAATTTTGATTGGGATTGCATTGAATCTGTATAACAGTTTTGGAAGTATGGCCATTTTCACTCTGTTTGTTCTTCCTACCCAAGAGCATGGGATATCTCTCCATTTTCTAATATCCTATTTTTAGAGTACTGTAGTTTTCAATGTAGAAATCTTTTACATACTTCATTAGATTGATTCCTAAGTATTTCATTTTTTTGGATGCCATTTTTTTTTTTTCAGCACCGGGGATTGAGCTCACAACCTTGTGCCTGCCTGACAGGCGCGTAAGCCGCTGAGCCAAAATCCCGGCCCTGGTTTTTTTGAGGCAGGGTCACACTGTGTAGCTCAGGCCCGCCTTGCGCTTGCATTGTAGCCCAAGCTGACCTCGAACTCACAACGCTCCGCCTACCTCAGCCTCCCGAGTGCTGGGATTAAAGGCATGCGCCACCATGCCCGGCTCTGGATGCCATTTTAAAAGGTGTTGTTCCCCTGATTTCTCTCTCAGTGAGTTTGCTATTTGTGTACTGGAAGGCTATTGATTTTTGAGTGTTGACTTTGTATTCAGCTACGTTACTGAATTTGCTTATTTAATCTAGTAGTCTTTTGGTAGAGTTTTTTGGGGTCTTCTATGTAGAGTATCATGTCATCTGCAAATAACAATAGTTTAACTTCTTCCTTTCCTATCTTTATCCCTTTTATTTTTTTTTAAACCAAAGGAAAATAAGAAATCTAAACATAACAATTTCACACCAACCAACAAAACAGCAACAATCATCAGCATATTGGATATCCCTGAAAATTATTTAAGATAAAAAATATAGACATGAAGCATTATCAACAAATTATTAACACAATTGTTTTCAAATGAACATTTCGCATTAAGAGTAAAATCTGAAGGTGACCCTGAGAAAATTACATTTCACTCAAAATTCTTTTTTCTCTGTCACATCTAATTTTTTATATACATAGATTTTGTTTCAGATGACATGATGCTCTACCCAGAAGATTCCAAAAACTCCGCTGAGACCCCCAGATTCAATAGGCAGACCTAGAAATGCAGCTGGCCACAAAATCAACACCCAAAAATCAACAGCATTCCTGTACACAAACAACAATCTCACTAAGAGAGAAACCAGGGAAACAATACCCCCTACAATAGCAATTTCCCTCTTAAGACTGTTTTCACTGTGTCCCACAAGTTCCGGTATGTTATATTGTCCTTGTCGTTCAACTGTAGAAACTATCTAATTTCTTCTTTAATTTCATCTGTGACGCAATGATTATTCAGAAGTGTGCTATTTATTTTCAATGTGTTAATGAAGTTCTTGTGGTTTCCTTTGACACGGATTTCCAATTTCATTGCACTATGGTCTGATAGTATGCATAGGATAATTTCAATTCCTTTACATTTATTCAAGCATGTTCTATGAAGCAGTATATGGTCTATTTTGGAGAATGTCCCATGTGAAGCTGAAAAGAATGTGTATTCTGCTGTTATAGGGTAGAAGATTCTATAAACATCTACTAAGTCCATTTACTAAAAGGTTTGAGGACCCTGGAGGAGAACGAGAAGAGCCCCTCGCAGGGCCCCTGCCCGGCCCGAGCGGCACTGGAATCAGGGACAAACACTATCCCACCCCTCCCACCCCCCACCCCCGTCAGCAACCTGCTGTTTCGGAGGTCTGACTGGATTGATAGCAACCAAGGAACATCAACCAACTTTTGTTTTGTAGATTCGGCCAGGCCTCTGGTCAGCAACCCGAGCATCTCTTTACAGTGGGCAATGTAGCAAGTATGGGGGATTCTCTTCTGTCTTGTCTTTTATTATTAATAAAATATTTTTAAAAATAAATAAAAGGTTTGATTTAATTCTAATATTTTATTGTTGATTTTTTGTCTAGTTGACCTGTCTTTTTGTGACAGCGGGGTATTAAAGTCTCCCAATACAGTTGTATTAAGGCTTATTTGATTTTTCATGTCCATTAATAATTGTTTTATATAACTGTGTGCACTAGTATTTGTTGCATATATATTTATGATTGTTATCTCTTCCTCTTGGATCCCTTTACCAATATATAGTGACCTTCTTTGTCTCTGTTAATCAGTCTTGGCTTAAAATTAACTTTATCTGCAAATAGAATAGCTACCCCTGCTTTTTTCTGGACTCCTGTTGCATGGAGTACTGTTTTCGATTCTGTAACTTTTAATCTATGGGTATTTTTTGAGTTAAGTGTGTTTCTTGTATACAGCATATTGTTGGATCTTGCTTCTTGATCCATTCTGCCAGTCTATGTCTTTTGACTGGTGAATTAAGACCATTAACATTGATGGTTAAAACTGATACGTATTGATTTATCCTTATCATGCTGTTTTCTATTTTCCTAGTAGATTACTTCTATTGGCGTTCGTGGCGCTGTAGTACTTATCGTCCCTTTCTAAAATGTCCTTCAAAACATTTTGGAGTGCAGGTTTAGTGGTCATGAATTTCCTCAACTGTTCCTTATCATGGAAGTATTTTATTTCTCCCTCTATTTTGAAAGATAGTTTTGTGAAATACTCAATCTGGGTTGGAAGTTGTTTTCTTTTAGAATTTGGAGTACTTCACTCCAAGGTTTCCTTGACTTGAGAGTTTGTGCCGAAAAGTCCACTGTAATTCTGATGAGCTTTCCTTTATAGGTGATTTGTTTCTTTTCCCTAACAGCTTTTAAAATTTTATTCTTGTGTTGAATTTCTGGAATCTTGACTATGATATGCCTGAAAGTAGTTTTTTTTAATCATTGCTAATTGGAGTTCTATATACCTCACTTATTTGCATGTCAAATTCTTTTTCTCTACCAGGAAAGTTTTCTGACACAATGTCTGTAAGGATGTTTTTAATGTCATTTGTAGTCTCTCCTGATTGTTCACTGACTCCAATTAATCTTAAGTTATTCTTTCTTTGTCTCATCAAGCAACTGCTGGATTTATTTCTCATGTTCCATTGCTAGTTTTGAAGAATTTTTCTTTTCCTGGTCACTAATTGTGAGCCTGTCTTCAATATCTGAGATTCTGTCCTCACATTGGCTTAATCTGCTTTGAATACTTTCAGTGGAGTTTCTATTCTTCTGGATCTCTGCTTGAATCTGCTTTATAGAATCCATTTGTTTCCTATTTTGTCCTTGCATAGTTTGCTTAAGCTCGTTTATTTTTTTGTCTGTATCTGCTCTAACATCACTGAACATGGTGTGTATTTTGGTAGTCTCTGTGGTTATTTGAGAGATTATTTCTGATTTCATTTTTTCCAAAGCCTCATTCAATTGCTTTGTTACCATTTTGAAGAAATCTTGTAGGGGGCTTTTGGATTTTCCAGCCTCATTGCCCCCTGGGTTTGCTTTTGATGAACTGGGTGTCTGGGATTGTGACCTGTTTAAGTGTCTTCTCATTTCTTTTCTTTTTTAGTTTAATTCCTAAAGTGATACCTGTTAGTTGCCTGCAGTGGGTTACTTTAATGATGGTATTAGGGACTTCCAGGTGGTGAACACTTCCTGGAGATATCTTCCAGGTGTAACTGGTTCCTGGGCTCCGAGTCTATTGGAAAATCCCACCTCTTTAGTTTGTCAGAGATGAGAAACCACTGCTCACCTAACCCAGTCCCTGGTTCCTTGGCACCATGCCGCAGCTCTCTCTGTGACCCCCACTCAGTCCCAGTCCTAGACCATCAAGGCCAACAGCTATCCGGTTCATTTGAGTTAATTCTGGCTGCAGTGGCACCCACAGCACAAAAAATACAGCCAACAAAATGGTAAACTGATCCAACCCCTGATTTACAACCCCTAACCATATAAACTGAATTTATAACCATACAACAGAATGCAAAACAATCATACATAGTACTTAGGTTCACAAAATATCAATTCTTTCCCCAAGGGTCCAGACCCAAAATGAATTTAAGAAGAAGCAGAAAAGTGAGAGAAGAGAAAGAGACTGTAAGTAGGTTGGAGAACAAAGATGGGTCCCACCAACTTAGGGAAACCATTGCAGAAGACTGAGGGAAAAAAACACCAAAAGGGATAAAAAAGAGAACAGAACAAGACCACACCCAAAAGGAGGGCAGAAACCACACTCACACTAAAAAACAAACAAACAAACAAAAACCAAACAAAAACAAACAAACAAAAAACACTAAACAAAACAAGCAATAAAAAGAGAAAAAAAAAAGTCCACTTCTGGGGTCCACTTCCAGGGTTCTGTCTAGATTCACTGGTAAACAGCCCGTGGAGACAGCAACCCAAATCATGGCACTGTATCCCCACAAGCCAGCAACTGTTCATGGATGGAGTAGTAGGCAACCTTAGCAGGCCTGCTCTGAGAACAGCCTCCTCAGGCTCGTAGCCATCCAAGCAGTCTCCATGGGTCTGCGCCCAACTAGGAAGCACTGGGAGAAGCCAGCAACAGTTTTAGCCCAAGGCATATCTGGCCCAACTCCAGAATGGCTTCCAGCAAATGGCTCTCCTGTGGGAGGACCAAGCCCTCCGCACTCACTGCCAGCCAGCACAGTCCTCTGCACCCGCTGCTCTCCTCCACTGAGGAATGATTCTGCAGAGGCCCTATGGTTACCAGCTGCTGCCAACACCACGACTGTGTGCTGCCGGTCTCCAACAGCTCCCCTTGCTCAGTGAGTTTGGCTCTGGGTGAAGGCACCACCAGCTACTGCCTTCTTAGTTGAATTTTTTCTTTTCACTCTCTGTGTGGGATTCGATTCAAACTTCAGGCTCTTCCTGGGTTGAAGGAACCATCTCCCTCCATTTTGTCTTCCTCAAGATGGTGCATTCCCACGTCTAGATGGTGTCTCTCAGAGAGGCTGTTTTCCCTGCATCCTATTACTCTGCCATCTTCCTGGAAGTCTCCTTTTATTTCTTTCTCTCTTTTTTTTTCTTTTTTTTAATTTTAAAGATAGTAAAATCCAACAGAACTAACAGAACAAAGTCAATCAAAACAAAGCAGCAGAACTGGTACAGAACTTTGAAGAAGGATACTGTGAAAACAATAGCTGCTATAGTACATCTTATTATCTTCAGAATAGGTGACCATTCCAACAGGTATAGTAGAATTGAACCAAAAACAAAACAGAATAAAACCAATAAAAACAGAATATAAAATAAAGCAAAAAAAAAAAAAAAAAACAATAATGATCAGAGTAAAGCAAAACAGTGAGAACCATATTGGGCCTCCAAGACAAGACAGAAGAGAATCCCCCATATTTGCTACATTGCCTACTGTCATCTTCCAAAGAGATACTCAGGTTGCCAATCCAAGGCCTGCAAAATCAATGAAACAATACTAGCATTTAGTTGCTTGATGTTTCTTAGTTGCTATCAATTTAGCCAGACCTCTGAACCAGCAGGTTGCTTATGGGGTTGGGGGAGGGTTGTCCCTGATTCTAAGCCAGTGCCACTTGGGTCCAGTGGGGTGGGTCCTCGAAAGGCCCATTCTCGTTCTCTTTCAGGAGTCTGTGCTGGTCACACAGTCCCTTGGAAGGCAGATTGGTTGTCCTGTGGTCAGAGCCACTTGGGCTCAGCCTATTTCTTTCTCTTATCTAATTATTCCAGCTGAAGTTTCCAGGACTATGTTGAATAATAGTGGAGAGAGTGGACATCCTTGTCTTGTTTCTGATTTTAGAGAGAAAGTTTTCAATTTTTGTCCATTTAGTATGATGTTGGCTATTAGTTTATCATAGATGGCTCTTATCCAATTGAGATAAATACCATCTATTCCAATTTTCTGTAGGAATTAATGGGTGCTGGACTCTGTCAAAAGCTTTTTCTGCAGCTATTGAGATGCTCATATGATGTTTGTCCTTGGCTCTGTTAATATGATGTATTGCATTTATAGACTTATGTATGTTCAACCATCCCTGTATCCCTGGAATGAATCCCACTTGATCATGGTGTATAATCTTCTTGACAGTTTGCTGCAGTTGTTTGCCAGTATCTTATTGAGAATTTTTACATCAATACCCATGAGGGAAATTGGCCTGTAATTCTCTTTCTTAGCTGGGTCCTTCTCTGGTTTTGGAATTAGAGGAATGCTTGTTTCCAAGAATAAATTTGAGAGTATTGCTTCCCTTTCAATTTCGTTAAATGATTTGAGAAGTAGTGGTGTGTCTTGGTTACTTTTCACTTGTTGCTGAGACAAAATACCTGACGTCCAAAATTAGGGAAGGAAAGGTTTATTTCATACAGTTCTTGGGAGTTTTGGTCCATACTTAGTTGGCTCCAAGGCAGCATGGCATGGCAGGGCAGCCATTGATGGTGGCTGCCAAACAGCAAGGTGAACCAGCAAAAGAGAGGGTGAGCAAGAGAGAGAGCTTTCTTCTTGCCCTTGCACAGTATATTGGCTCCACCCCTGGGTGGGTGCAGCACTCACATCACCAATCCCAGTGCCAGACAACAAGCCAATCACAAACACCAGACTCAGCCCTGTCCACGCCACAATTACATGAGATTTTGGGGGGACACGGGACTGACCACACTATAACATGGTGTTTGTTAGGTCTTCTCTAAATTTCTTTTAGAATTCAGCAGTGAATCTATCAGGGCCTGGGCTTTTCTCTGTTGGTAGATTTTTTTTTTTTTTTTTTTTTTTTTTTGCGGCACCAGGGATTGAACTCACAGCCTCACGCCTGCCAGACAGGCACTTAAGCCACTGAGCCAAACTCCCAGCCCTAGTTTTTTGAGGCAGGGTCGCACTATGTAGCTCAGGCCGGGCTTGCACTCGCGTTGTAGCCCAAGCTGGCCTCGAACTCACAAGGCTCCACCTACCTCAGCCTCCCGAGTGCTGGGATTAAAGGCGTGCGCCACCACACCCGGCTTGTTGGTAGATTTTTTAATTACATCTTTGATTTCATTGATTAATATAGGTTTATTTAGGATTTTTATATCTTCTTGATTCAGCTTTTGTAATTTATATGTATCTAGGAATCTGTCCATTTCTTCTGTATTTTCCATCTTATTAGAATACAAGTTTTCAAAGTAGGTATAAATGATCTTCGAGATTTTTGCCGGGTCTATTGTGATCTCACCCTTTTAATTCCTAATTGCATGAATTAGAGTCTTTTCTTTCATTTTTTTGATAAGGTTGGCTAAGAGTTTGTCAATTTTATTTAATTTTTCAAAGAACCGACTCTTCGATTTGTTGATTCTTTGTATTGTTTTTTAGTCTCCAGTGTGTTAATTTCTGTTCTGATATTTATAATTTCCTCTCTCATATAAGTTTTTGGCTTAGCCTGCTCTTCTCTTTCTCAAAATTTGAGATTCACATTAAGTTGTGCTTGCTCTGTTTTCCTGATATGGGTATTTACCGCTATAAATTTCCCTCTTAAAACTGCTTTCCTTGTGTCCCACAAGTTATGGTACATTGTATTGTCATTATCATTCAACTGTAAAACCTGTCTAGTCTCTTCCTTAATTTCATCTGTGACCCAATGGTTGTTTAGGAGGGTGCTATTTAATTTCCATGTGTTTATGAAGTTCCTATAGTTTCTTTTGTCATAGATTTCCAATTTCATTGCACTGTGGTCTGATAGTATGCATGGGACAATTTCCATTCCTTTGCATTTACTTAAGTGTGTTCTATGGACCAGTACATGGTCTACTTTGGAGAATGTCCCATGTGCAGCTGAGAAGAATGTGTATTCTGATGTTGTGGGGTGGAACACTCTAAAGTAATCTACTAAGTCCATTTGTTCAAAAGTTCGGTTCAGTTCTAACATTTCATTATTAATTTTTTGTCTAGTTAATCTATCTTTTTGTGACAGTGGGGTATTGAGGTCTCCCAATACAATTGTATCAGGGCTTATTTGATTTTTCATGTCCATTAGTATTTGTTTTATATAGTTAGGTGCACTGGTATTTGTTGCATATATATTTATGATTATTATCTCTCCTTGGATTGTTCCCTTTATGAGGATGTAGTGACCTTCTTTATCTCTTTTAATCAGTCTTGGCTTGAAATTCACTTTGTCTGCAAGGATAGCTACCATTGCTTTTTTTCTGTGTTCCTGTCACATCGAGTATTGCTTTCCATTCTTTGTTGTTACCACTTCAGGGAGGACAAGTGGGAGGTTTTAGGACTGTCCCACCTCATTGTCCCTTGGATTTGCCTTTGGTGAACTTGATGTCTGGGGTTGCATTTTGTTTAAATGTCTTTCCATTTTTTCTTTCTTATTTTAGTTTAATTCCCTGAGTGATGCTTGCAAATTGCCTGTGGTGTGTTGCTTTATTGCTAGTATTTAGGATCCCTAGATTATAGCTACTTCTCTGAGGTATCTTTCAGGTGTAGCTGGTTTTTGGGTTTGAGTCTGTTGGAAGATCTTAACTCTTCAGTTTGTTGATGATAAGAAGTTGTTGCTTGTTTTGTTACAGGCAACTGAGTTAGACAGAAATATTATAAGCAATCAGACCGGGCTAGGCCCTCAAAGGAACTGGTACAGAGGACCAAGTATCTTGTGACCTTGAAAGAGATACACACCTCTTGCTGTGGCCCAGATCTCAAGACAAAAGGCAAAACAAATGCAACCACACCCTAAGTATAAGCATTAGGGATTAGGGATGGATCATCTTGAGAAGCCAGGAATTACCATCCCAATCCCCTAATCCGTAGGAATGCTCCCTTACTACATGACTTGCTTCTCCATTTGTCCTTGATTTGGTCAATCTTACCTAAACAATTAATCTTATTGGTTGACCACAGTTCTGTCCCATCTCAAGTCCATCTGCCTTGCGAGTTCCCAGTTTTCCCCATCATGGTTTTACTCTATAAAAGTCACTAGAAAAGACAGTCTTTGGCAATCTGCTCAGGCCCCCTTCTGTCCCTCAGACAGAAGCTTTCTTTCTCTCAATAAATATCTTCTGCTCTTACCCTCCGTTGTTGTTCCTAAAATTCATTCTTCAATTTTAGAGAACACAAACTTGTGCCGGATGTATAGTAGGTTGGGAGTTTCATTCCCCTATATCATTTGGAGGTCTGAGATCATTTTTCCTATATCATTTGGAGGTCTCCCACCGAGATCGTTCCCCTAGATCAGTTTGGCCCAGTCCCTGGTTCTTTGGCACTTTACCACAGTACTTTCTGTGACCCTTAGTAAATCTCACTGTTGGAATACCAGGACAAACAGCTGTTTAGAACAATTATGTCAATTTTGGTTATAGTGGTACTAATAGTATCAAACACATTCTAGCAAATGACAAACTGAACTAACCCTCAATTTGTCACTTTAAACTGCATGAACTAGATCTGTGGTTATATAACAAAATCTGAAACAATCCAGAAAATTATATGCAGTATTCAAGTCAGTTTTGCCCTCAGGGGTTAGAATTTAAAATGAATTAAGGAGAAAACAGAGAAATGGAAGAAGGGGAAGAGATTAGAAACAAGGTCGGAGGACAAAAAGGGATCATGCCAACTTTGGGAAACTGGTTCAGAAGATTGAAGGAAAAGAGAGAAGGAAGAGATAAAAGGAAGAATAGAACAGAACCACAACCCACAAAGAGGTTAGGAACCACATTTGCACTCATATAAAAATAAGATCAGACAATGAAGGAGAAAGAGTAAAAACAAGTAAAGAAAAGAAAGAAAAAAATTCCACTTCCAGGGTTCTCTCTGGTTTCACTAGTAGACAATGTGTGGAGACAGAGTTCTAATCTGTGCAGATCTCTCCTAGCAAGCCAGCGGTAACTTTCTGGTAGGGAAGTGGATAATCTCGGCAGGCCTGCCCTGAGACCAGACTCATTTGGCTTGCAGCCATCCAAGCAATTTCCCTGGGTCTGGGAGCTGCTAGATGGAGCTGGCAGTTGTTCTGTGTTCTGAGCTCAGCCGGCCCATCTCCAAGATGGCTCCCAGCTAATTACTCTCTCCTGTGAGAGGACTAAGTCCTCTGCCTTCACCACCAGCCAGTGCAGTCCTTCACGTCTGCTGCTCCCCTCCACTACCATGACTCTTTGAAGAGGCATCCAGGGTTGCCAGTCATCATCATCACTCTGGGTCCGCAGGTTTGAACCACTCCTCTTGTGTAGTAAGTCCCATCTCAGGGAGAAGGCACTACTCTTCTTTTTTTCCTCTATTTTAACTTTAAATTCAGATTTCAAATATGAGGGCAAAAGAGGATGAATATTTTGGGACAGACCATAGCAGGCTGTCATGCTGAGTGATCTGAAAAGTTATCAACTCTAAGGTAGCTCAGAGCACCAGAAGAATCTCTAGCTGGTTTAGGCTGAAGGGCAGGACAGCTCTGCCACGTAGTTCTTATCATCTAGTAGATCAGATGGTATTCAGGGTATGTCTGTGACCCATCATCAGTCTCAAAAGATGACTAAGTGAAGATTCCTAGCAAAAATGTACTGTTTTCATTCTTTTGAGAAATAGACCTTGTTTTACTATTGGGCACAGGTAGCAAATAAATCCTGTATCAGAGAACACTAGAATTATAAGCAACCCAAGCCATATCTAGTAAAATTCCATCATTAAGAGGAAGCAGTGTATGCAAGACCAGACATGAGCAGGCATGAGCTAGTTATGTAAGTCACATTCCCACCATTTCTGTCCCAGCCACATGCCAGGTGTCTCTGAATGGAAAATATTTATACTCTTAAATCTAAACTGCTTCTAAGAAGGCATCAGAAAAGGTGGAAATATCTGAATTAACAGATCAGAAATAATAACTGAGACCTAAAGAAACATAGTGGAGAAAACAGGGCATCACAGCAATTTAGAATTATCTCAGAGGGAGTCAAGAACCAGAGAATTAATGAGGATTTTCTAAAATTAAGAAATTGTAATTCAGTTACTACTCCTTAATTAAAATTACTGCGACAGCCATATTTAAATGGTACAGAATATTTAGAGAGATCCAAGAACATAAGATCAAGATGACCACTCTAACATTAAGTAGATAAACTTCTACTTACTAGATACAAATTATTTCTGGATGAGAAATGAAGTAGGTAATTTTCGCCCTGCTAGTTTAGTTTTAGAGTGTTCCTGGTCATTATAAGTAGGTTCATGGACATTGTCCTGAGGGTACCTATGAGCCTTTAGGGAAGGTTCTAGAATTGTGAGACACACTGAAAGACGCGAAGTGTAATCATCACTTGCACCTAGTTCTGAATCAGATGATGATCTGATGGGGAAAATATTTTCCAGATGAGATTATTGAACTGAGGGAACTAAAGGCATACAAGATATGTTTGAACAATTGATTTTTTTGTTTATTTGTTTACAGACCAAGAAATTATCAATTTTATATCTCACCATTGAGAATTTTTCAATATTTTGAGTCTTTATTAGAGTGTATCTATGTATAGTATTATCTGAAAATCTTCATTTCAGATTTTATTTTGAATGTTCATAGCAATTTTATTCATGACAGCCACAAACAAGAAACCTACCACATCAGTAAATGAATTCTGGAAATACTTAAAATTCTATTCAGTAGTAAAAGGAACAAAAAATACACCTAATAACATGCAGAGATCTCAAAACAATACGCTGAATAGAAGAAGCAAGCCATAAAAGAGTACAGCCTACATTTCTAGAAGATCCCAGGACAGGCAAAACCAATCTGGAGTGATTATCTGTAAGTGATTGTCTTAGTCCAGTTGGGCTCTGGACAGTGTGACTTACAAACAACAGGAATTTATTTAGCACAGTTCTGGAGACTGAAGTCCAAGATCCAAGGGCCAACAGGTTCACGTCTGGTGAGGGCTGCTTGCTGGTTCAGAGGTGCTGCCTTCTCATGGTCCTCTGGGGTGGCAGGAGAAAGGTAACCTACTAGAGGCTGATTTGTCAGGGCATCGATGGCACTCAGGAGAACCATTATGAAAATCAGTGTGGTGATTCCTCAAAAAACTAGGATTAGAGGTCCCATATGGCCCAGTTATTCCCTTTCTGGGTATCTTCCCAGAAGAATTAAAAACATCATACAGCAGCAATATAATCACACACATGTTTATAGCAGCACAGTTTGTAATAGATAAATCTTTTTTTATTTCAAAGATAGTAAAATCCAACAAGATGTAACAGAACAAAGTCAATCAAAACAAAGCAGCAGAACTGGTATAGAACTTTGAAGAAAGATACTATGGAAACAATAGCTACTATAGTATATCTTGTTATCTTCAGAATAGCTGACCATTCCAACAGGTATAGTAGAATTGAACCAAAAACAAAACAGAATAAAACTAATAAAAACAGAATATAAAATAAAGCCAAAAAAATCAGAGTAAAGCAAAACAATGAGAACCATATTGGGCCTCGAAGACAAGACAGAAGAGAATCCCCCACGTTTGCTACATTGCCTACTGTCATCTTCCAAAGAGATGCTCAGGTTGCCGGCCCCAGTCCTGCAAAATCAACGATATAAACTAGCATTTAGTTGCTTAATGTTCCTTAGTTGCTATCAATTTAGCCAGACCTCCAAACCAGCAGGTTGCTTGGGGGAGGGGAGAGAGCGGTTGTCCTTGATTCTAAGCCCGCATGCCCATAAGCATATGGGAGGTGCATGTTTCACTTCCCGGAGTCCTCACCGGTGGCACAGTCCCCCGGAAGGCAGATTGGTTGTCCTCTGGTTGGAGCCGCTCAGACCCAGCCTGTAATAGATAAATCTTGATAGATAAATAGGTAAATGGCCATTAACCAAGGAATGGATAAAGAAGATGTGGTTTTTCTGTACAATGGAATCCCACTCTGCCATAGCTAAGAATAAATTTGAGGAATTTCTTGGTAAATGGGTGCAAGTTGAGACCATCCTCTTAAGTGAAATAAATCAGACTCACATATGTAAAAGATAGCTTCTTTAACAAATTATCCGAGGAAAATTGGATATCCATATACAGAAGATTGAAATTAGATTCCTATTTCCATCCTTTACAAAAACCATTTCAAAATGGATCAAAGACATAAATATGAAGCATGTAACTTTGAAATTTCTAGAACAAAACATAGAGGAAATATTTCAAGTCATAGGCACAGGCAAAGACTACCTGACTAGGACTCCAGTAGCACAGGAACAATAGCAAGCATTGACAAATAGGATTACATCAAAGTTAAAAGCTTCTGCACAGTAAAGGAAACAACAGAGTGAAAAGGTAGCCTATAGGATGGGAGAAAACTTGCCAGCTTCTCTTCTGACACAGGAATAAGATACGGAATATAAAGTGGAAAAAAAAAAAAGAACAGAATATATAAAGCATTTAAAAAACTTAACACAAAATACAGCAAATAACCCAATCAATAAATGGACAAATGAATTGAACAGATACTTCTGAAAAGAAGTATAAATGGCCAGTAAGTATGTGAGAAAATGTTCCACATCTTTAGCCAGCACGGAAATATAAATGAAACTACACTGAGATTTCATCTCACCCAGATCAGAAGGCCTATCATAAGCCGTGAAGACTGCAAAAAGCATTAAGTGTGGATGTAGGAGTGGGGAAATGTAAATTAGTACAGTCACTATGGAAATCAGCACAGAGGTTCTTCAAAAAATGATCTTTCGTGTCTATGTGAAGGAATAAAAGCACACTACAGAGATACTATATCTGTATACCAATGCTTATTGTAGTACAATTCACCATATCCGAGATGTAGAACTAGCCTAGATGTCTGTCAGTGCATGAACAGATAAAGAAAATATGATATATATATACACATTAGAGTATTATTCAACCATAAAAAAGAACAAAATTATGTGATCTGCAGGAAAATGAATGGAACTGGAGATCATCATGTTAAGTGAGACCCAGAGGGCTAGACTCAGAGCAAGTATTGCATGCTTTCTCAACATGTGTAATCTAAGAAAGATGACATGAAAGCAGAGGGAGACTTAATAATAAGACAAAAGCAAAGGAATAAGGGGAAGGTGAGTGTTATAAGGGAGGATAATAGGAGAAATGGACATGCTCAAAGTATTTTGAATGCTTGTATGAAAATACTGCATTGAAACTGAACACTTTATAAAATTAATAAGCAATAATAAAAACATACATTTTTAAAAGATGCTTTGATTTAACCCTATGAAGGCACAGACTGGAAAAATGTCTACTTATGCCAAAAGTAAAACCTAAATCACTGAAACTAAAAAGAAAAAAAGAAGAAAGAAAATAATCCTGGGGATGCCGCTCAGTGGTAGACTGCTTACCTAGTATGTACTAAGTCCCATCCTGGGTTCAATCCCATGAACCACAAGAAAAAAGACCTAGAAAGAGAGAGTTTACATCATTAGTACTAAGGTGAATAAAAGTGATGTCTATATTTATAAAATGTTTGTATTCATATAAAAATGTATATTTTATCCAAGTATGGTGGTGCATGCCTGTAATCCCAGCACTTGAGAGGCTGAGTCAGGAGGATCATCATGAGTTTGAGGCCAGCCTGGACTACATAGTGAATTCGAGGCCAGCCTGAACTGCATAGCAAGACTGTCTCAAAAAACAAAACAAAACAGAACAAAACAAAATAAAACAAAATTTAAAATGTATATTTAAAAATCTCCATTTCTTTAGAAATTAGGAAAGGCTCTTTGAGGTCTTAGCTGGACCCACGAAAACTTCCACTGATGCTCATCTCCCTGCTGACACAGTAGGAGTCAGCAGTGAGGGAAGGATTCAGTGGCATTTAGCACAAAAGTAAAAGTTAGAAGGGATGTAACAGCTGAGTCAGGATAAAGACAGTGAGGATAATTTTCTTTCCTTCCTCGCCTCCTTACAGAGCCAGAATCAGTAGTTGAGTCTTCAGATTTCTCACTTTCCATTCAGTACAGTATTCAGCCCACTGCACTCTACCTCCCACCCACGCTGAAATTGCTTCTAACAAAAGCTTCCAGTATTTCCTAACTGCACGACACATGGGGCAGTTTTCAAACTTCGTGTTACTGAATCTCTTTGTCTTCACTGAAACTGTTGATTCACCATCCTGCGTGCCAGTATCTTTGACGTCACTTTCTCTTGCTTCTCTTTCCTGCCTCCTCACTGATCCTTCAGTCTACTCCAATTCATGTATGGTCTTTTGCTGGGAGCAGGAAACATGTCAGTAAACACAGCAGAGTCTACACTTACAGAGAAAGACAGACATTAAATGAATAACTACCCATCAGTTATCTAATTACCAGTTATAAAAAGCAGCTACAAGGGAGCCTGAGACAAGAGGATCACCTGAGCCCAGAAGTTCAAGCACAACCTGGGAAATATAGCAAGACTCCTCATTCTTTAAATTAAAGAAAATAATAACAGCAACAACAATAATAATAATAATCAGAGGATGATAGGAGCACATACCAGCGGCCTGGTTTACACTGGGCACTCAGTGAAGTCTTCACTGAAGAAGCATCCCTGAAGCCGAGGCCTGAAGTATGTGTGCGCAGCACCAGGTGAGGATCTGGTGGACAGTCTTCCAAGCAGAGTGAGGAAGTCCCAAAGCAGGAAGAAGTTTGCATGGTTTAGGAAAAGAGAAGCCAGCACAGTGAGAAAGGAGTGAAAGGAAGATGTCAAAAGAGACAAATTTTACAATGTCAGGTAATCATGTAGGATATTGGACTAAGCCTTAAAAGCAATAAGAAGCCACTGCAATGTTTAAGGCAGGAGAAGGACACAATCATATTTATGTTCTAAAAAGACCAAGCTATGTATAAATCAGAACTTTCCATGTCCCCAAATCTGTTTCCTTCATATATCACCACTACTCATTGAAAACCTGCAAATACCCTACATAACATCTCCTTTACCTTCCATTTCCATTCAGTCATCAGATTTGTAGATTTCACCTACTAATGATTTCTAGGTACCCAAGCCCTTCTTGCCATCTCTACTACCACTGACCCCCTTATATTTTTATTCTTCCTCCTTGTGTCTATGGTCTTTTACTGAATCTGCCTCCAGGCTCACCACCCACCTCAACAAGCCAACCAGCACACTGCAACTCGTGGGGTCCACCTAAGTCACACATGTGGCTGTGACCGCTGGCTGACCTGCTGCAAGCCCTCCAGAGGCTCTCCAGGATCTTCAAGAGCTCTGCACTCTGTCCGGAGGTGTATGAGGCCCTCTGTTACATGGTCCCTACCTATCTGCATCTGTTGCTGCTACAAACAAGCCTCACAAACCCGTTTTTAAAAATAAAATACATAAATAATGAAAACATTCCCAGGAAGTATTTAAGCAGAGAGTAAATAAAGCAAAAAGAAAGACACTGAGAAATCTACAGGCAATGTGAAGAGGTTCTAGAGAGCAATTTTGACCTGTGATAATTATCAGTGTAGCTACAGGTTAAATTCTGAGAAACAAAAGTCTAAGTTTCTGTTCTTGATTGAGTCGCTTAGAGTTGTAGGATACTGAGGAAGTCATTTTGATGCTCTGGGCCTCATTTTTCTCTGCACGAGTTTATCAGTTCTCTTAGTTTTTTGTTTGTTTTTGCCTTTTTTTGTTGTTATTTGTTTTTTGAGACAGGATCTCACTATGTAAGTCAGGCTGGCCTTGAAATCACTATGTAGCCCAGGCTGGCCTTGAACTCATGGATTCCCCTGTCTCAGCCCCTCAAGTGCTGGAATTATAGGTGTGCACCACTACACCCAGCTAATTCACAGGTTTTAAAATGTCTGAACTACCTTGTCTCCTTCTGTGACCTGATGGATGGGGCTTCTATCTTGACAGTGTGGGTCTCCTCCCTGTCCACCCTGGCAGGATCCTTTGGGTGGGTGTCAATACTCTCTGCCCCTGATGCAGCACCAGGAACTGTCACCAGGGGCTGGGACAGTCAGAATCTTCCCTGAGCATTTCAGCAAGGATATGTTTTATTTGCAGAGTCAGGAATTGAACCCAGACTCTATGCACAGCAGGCAGGTCTTCTAACACTGAGCTACACAGCCAGCCATGTGGGTTGAGTAAGGAGTTTTAGAAACCAGGTGCTATTGGTTTCTACTTGGACCAAAGGAAAAACACTTAACTATAACCAAAGAAAAAGAGGGTACCCCTGTAAACAAGTGTCATTTTTGGTTACTGGTTCAGGAGGGAAAAGAGAGCTCCAGCACAGCTTAGGCTTAGGAAAAGTTTCTTCCTAAATAAATAAATAAATAAACACACACACACACACACACACACACACACACACACACACACAGCACCTGACTTTTTACTTAATCAATCTTGTCTTTGCCCCAACAGGTTTAAACAAGGGAGGTTCCTCATCCTGGTCACTCCTCAGAAGCAGATGGTCAGATGCCAACACCAACAGATAGTTTCACTGTATGATGTAAACAAGGTGTAAAATGCTGATCAAACATGTGGTTTAGTCAATCTTTTAAAAAGGATGAAAGCAAACTGGAGAAGTGAGGTCAGTTCCTCCTAGGCATGAGATAACAAAATCGCCAGCAGTACTTTTACTGTGGTTATTTTAAATGAGAATCTTTGAGTCGGACCAGGGATTATTTTATTATTTAATTTTTATTTCTATTAGGACATATTTGCAGTATGTACATGATGATTACATTCATCATGGGAGTTAATAGATGTACATAATACATGTTAATTCTTTTTAAGTCTCCTGTCCCTTCCCATCCACCTCCCTCTCCCCATCTCTCAGGCTTCTCCTCATTTGTAAAAGATAGATCTTCCTATGTCTATTATCTATCTTTTATTTTGCTCTTTAATTTGTTTATACTTTGAGTTTCTCCTATAAGAGAAACTATGTGATATTTAAGCTTGTGTATCTGACTTATTTCACTGAACATTATGGTCTCAAAGTATATCCACTATCATGCTTTTTAGCACAGTAGTATTCCATTGTATATAAATACTACATTTTCTTTATTCATTCATCTGTTAAAGGACATATAGGCTACTTCCAAGATTTAGCTATTGTGATTTTTGTTGCTGTAAACCATGAGTCCATGTGTGTCCAGGAGTCATTGTAATATTAAATCTTTAAGTGTTTCAGGAAGATACCTAGAGGGGAATACCTTGGTTGAATAAAATTTCTATTTTTAGATTTTAGAGGAATCTCCACACTGATTTCCATAGTAGTTGTACTAGTTTACATTCCCACCGACAGTGTAGAAGGGTTCCTTTTTCCTCACAGACTCATTAGCATTTTTACTTATTTGATTTCTTGATAATAGTCATTCTTTCTGGAGTAAGATGGAATCTTAGTGTTGTTTTAATTTGGATTTCATCAATAGCCAGACATGTTAAACAGTTCTCATGTATTTATCGGCCATTCATACTTACTCTTTTGAGAAGTGTCTATTAACTTAAATTGCCAATTTTTTTACTGAATCTTTTATTTTTGGGGGGAGTGTCTAATTCTTTTGAGTTTTTTTTTTTATATTTTAAATATTAGCCCTCTGTTCACAGTGTAGCTGGCAAAAACTTTTTTCCCATTCTGTAGATTGTATCTTCACTCTGTTAGTTGTTTCTATTGCTATACAGAAGCTGTTTAATTTGATATAATCTTCTTTGTTGATTCTCGGTGTTGTTTCTTGTGCAGTTGGAATCCTGTTCAGAAAGTCCTTGCCTATGCCTATATTTTAAGAACTTTATTTTATTTTCAAGCAGATTAAGTGTTTTTGTTTTAATATTTAAATTGTTGATCCATTTTTATTTTAATGTAGAGAAATACGAGTCTAAATTCAATCTTTTTGTGGATAGCCAGTTTTCCCAGCATTATTTGTTAAAGAGGCTATCTTTCCCCCATGTATACTTTCAAATCCTTTGTCTAAAATCACATAGCTAAATGTGCCTGGGGTTGTTTCTGTACCCTCAATTCATATTCATTTCTCTGCCAGTACCATGCTGTTTTTGTCACTGTAGATTCATAATATAACTTGATACTTGAGATTGTGATATCTCTGTCTTTCTTTTGTTGTCCAGGATTACTTTTGGTTTTCTGGGTCTCTTCTCGTTTCGTATAAAATTTAGGGAGTGCTTTCTCTAGTTCTGTGAGGAATGCTGTTCGTGTTTTGGTTGGGATTGCACTAAATCTGTATACCAATTTTGGAAGAAGGGTCATTTTGGCAATCTTGGTTCTGCTTACCCAGGAACAGGGGATAGTTTTCCTTTTCTGGTGTCCTCTTCAAAATCTGTTTTCCAGGGTATTGTATTTTTCATTGTAGAAGTCTTTAACTTCCTTGCTTAGGCTAATTCCTAAGTATTTAATGAGTCCTTGTCTGGTTTTTGAAATCAAGGCAATGCTAGCTTCCAGGAATGTGTTAACAGCACTCATTCCCTTTCAATTTCATTACAGTTTGAGGAGTATGTCCTCCCTGAAGTTCTTACAGGATTCAGCAGAGAATCCCCCAGGTCTTGGGC
>RJWM01007327.1:46026-78894 GCA_004363535.1 Dasyprocta punctata
TGGATTGTTTAGAGTTTTTATGTTTCCTTGGTTCAATTTTGGTAATTCATACATGTTTTAGAATCTGTCCACTTCTCCAACATTGCAATTTTTACAATAGTTGCTAATGATTTGGATTTGGGCTGTGGACATTGTGATTTCACTGCTTTCATTACTAACTGCACTGATATGGATCTGTCTTTTCTTCTTTTGTTAAGTTTTGCTAAAGTTTATCTATTTTCTTTATTGTTTCTAAGAACTAGCTTTTTGATTGGTTCTTTTTATTGCTTTTTAAGTCTCAATTTTATTGATTTCCACTCTGTTCTAATGATTTTCTTCTTTTACTAGGTTTGCATTTGGGCTATTTTTGCTTTTGTAAGATCTTGAGGCATATTATTAGGTTATTTATTTGAGCTCATTCTTTTTAATGTAAGCACTCACAGCAATGAACTTACCTCTTAGAACTGCTTTCACTGTGTCTCATAAGTGCTGGTATGTTGTACTGGCATTATTGTTAGATTCTAGGAATTGATTGATGTCTTCTATGACCCACTGAGTACACATATATTATTTAATATCCAGGTGTTTGTAAAATTTCTGTGGTTTCTTTGTGGTTGATTTCTTGCTTCAGTGTACTATCATCTGATAGTATACGTGGCATAATTTTAACTCCTTTATATTTTTTGAGCAGGCTTTATGGACTAGTATTTGGTCTGTTTTAGGAAAAAGTCCCATGTGCTGCTAAGAATATATATGATAGGTAGAACATTGTAGATACTAAGTCCATTTTTTAAAACTTTATTCATTAGTACATATTTGTCATGCATATTAATCACATTCATCATAGGGAGTCTGTACCTGTATATAACATATCTCAATTCTTTTTTTTCCCATTCCCCTCCCTTCCTCATTTACACATGCTTTTTTCTTTCCATTCTCTTTTTTTTTCTTTCTCTTCCTTCCCTTCCACTTCTCTTTTATTGTTCCTCTCCCTGTTGTTTTTGTGTTTTGTTTTGTCTTTTTGAGATAGGGTTTCACTATGGAGTTCAGGATAGCCTAGGACTCACTTTGTAGCCCAGCATGGCCTCAAACTTGCAGGGATCCTCCTGCCTCAACCTCCCAAGTGCTGGGATTACAGGTGAGAGCCACCACGCCCGGTTTCCCTCCCCATTTGAACATGTTCTTCCTACTTTCCAATACCTATTCTCCATCATGCTCTTCATTTACCCTTTGGTTTCTTATACAAGAGAAACAATGCAGCAATTAAACTTGTGTGTCCAATTTATTTCACTTAAGAGTATAGTCTCAAGGTGAACCCCTTTCCTACAAATCATTCAAATTTATTGTTATTTATGGCAGAATAGTACTCCATTATACCACATTTTCTTTATCCATTTGTCTTTTGATGGGCATGTGGGGTGTTTCTAAGATTTAGGTATTATAAATTGTGCTGTTATAAACATGGATATGCTTATATTACTGTAGTATGACACTTTTAACTCTTTCAGGAAGATGCTTGGAAGGGAAATGGCTGGACTAAATGGAACCTCTAGTTCTAGTTTTTTTAGGACTTCCCATACTGACCTTCACAATGGTTGTACCAGTATATACGACCACCGGCAATGGAAAAGCATCCTTTTTCCCCATAAGCCTTGTCAGCATTTGTTATTGGTTGTTTCCTTGATTATAGCCAGTCTTTCTGGAATGAAATGGAATACCAGTGTTAATTTGCATTTCTTAAATGACCAGTGATGTTGAGTAGTTTTTCATATATTTAATTGCTGCTTGTACTTCTTCATCTGAGAAATGGACATTTATTTCAGATGTCCATATTTGGATTGGGTCTTTAAATTTGGGGGGATCTGATTTTTTTTTTTTTTAGTTCATTAGATACTCTAGATTTTTGTGCTGTGTCTGAGAAGTAGCTGGTAAATTTTTTTCCCATTCTGTGGGTTGTTTCTTCACTCTTTTGGTGGTTTTTTCCCCCTGCGCTGAAGCTTTTTAATTTGTTACCCCAGTTGTTGAATATTTGTAGTATTTCCTGTGCAGTGGGGGTTTTGTCTTTGCCTATACATATGTTTTCTAGAGTCTTACCTATTCTACCTTTCAACAGATTAAGTGCTCCTGTTTTAATATGTAGATCTTTAGTCTGTTTTGATTTTGGTTTAGTGCGTGAGAGATATGAGTCTAGGTTAAATTTTCTGCATGTGGAAAGCCAGTTTTCTCAACACTTTATTAAAGAGGCTATCTTTCTTCCAGTGAAAGTTTTTGGCCCTTTTGCCAAAGATAAGGTAACTGAGTGTTCTTGGAGTTGTTCCTGCATCTTTTTTCCTGTTCCACTGATCCTCAGATCTTTTTTTCCCTCAGTACCATGCTGTTTTTATCATGGTAGTTCTGTAGTATAATTTCAAACCAGAGATTATGATGCCCCCTGCATTTTCCTTTTTACCAAGAATTGCTCTTGCTATTCTAGATCTTTTCTGGTTTCATATGAATTTTAGGACTGTTTTCTCTAGTTCTCTGAGGTATTCTATGAGCATTTTGATTGGAATTGCATTAAATCTGTATAACAGTTTTAGAAGTATGGCTGTTTTCACTAATTTGGTTCTGCTTATCCAAGAACAGGGGATATGCATACATATTCCGATATCCTCTTAGGTGTCCTTTTTCAGAATACTGTAGTTTTCAATGTATAGCCTTTTCACTTCCTTCATTAGATTAATTCCCAAGTATCTCATTTTTTCTTGATGTTGTTGTGAAAGGTGCTGTTTCTCGAATTTATCTCTCAGAGAATTTGTTATTTGTGTACAGGAAAGCTTTGATTTCGGAGTATTGGTATCTTGCCACATAACTGAATTTGGTTATTAAATCTAGGAGTCTTTTGGTGGAGTTTTTGGTGTCTTTATAGAGTATCATGTCATCAGCACATAATGATACTTTAACTTCTTTTCTTATCCACATTATTTTTATTTCTTTCTCTTGTATAATTGCTCTGGCTAATGCTTCCAGAACTGTACTGAACAGGAATGGTGATAGTGGATGGTATTGTTCCTGATTTTAGAGGAAAAATTTTCAGTTTTTGACCATTTAGTATGTTGGTTCAAGGCTTGTCATAGGTGAATTTTATCAGAATGAAATAAAGACTTTCTTTAGGGCTTTTGTCATGAATGGTTGTTGGACTTTGTTGAATGCTTTGTCTATTGAGATGGTCATGGGCTTTTGTTTTTGGCTCTGTTAATATGGCATATTTCACATTTTGGTTTGTGTATATTGAGCCATCCTTGAATCCCTGGGATGAATCCTACTTGGTTATGGTGTGTAATCTTCTTAATAATTTGCTGCATTCTGTTTCCAGTATGTTATTAAGGATTTCTGCATTTATGTACATTAAGGAAATTCACTTGTGATTCTCTTTTTGAGTTGGATCCTTTTCTGTTTTTGGTATCAGAGTAATGCTTGCTTGTAGGAATGAGTTTGGGAGTATTGCTTCCATTTCAATTTCATTAAAGTGTTAGATCTTCTCTAAAGTTCTTGTAGAATTCAGCAGTGAATCCATCAAGACCTGGGTTTTCTTTGTTGGTAGTTTTTAATTATATCTTCAATTTCATTGATTGACGTTAGGTTATTTAGAATTTTTGTAACTTCTTGATTCAGCTTTGGTAATTCATATGTATCTAGGAAATTATCCATTTCATCTGAGCTTTCCATCAATAAGAGTACAGGTTTTCAAAGTAGATACTGATATTCTTCTGAATTTCTGCAGGAGTTGTTGTGATTTTGCCCTTTTTATTTACAATTTCATGGAACTGTGTCTTTTTCTTCCTTTTTTTGATAAGGTTGGCCAAGTAAGGGTTTGTTTAGTTAATCTCTCACAAAACCAACTCTCTGATTCATTGAGTCTTTGTATTATTTTCTTAGCCTTATTTGCACTAATTTCTGTTCTGTTCTTTATAATTTCCTCCCTCATATGCTCTGTGGGTTTAACTTGCTCTCCTTTTCCTATAACCTTGAGCCTCAACATTAAGTTATTTGAGCTTGCTCTGTTTTTCTGATGTGGGAGTTCACTACTATAACTTTGCCTCATAGGACTGCTTTCATTGCGTCCCATAAGTTCTAGTGTATTTTACTGACATAATCATTTAATTGTGGAAACTCTAATTTCTTCTTTAATTTCTTCTGTGACTCATTAGTTGTTCAGGAAGGTATTATTTAATTTCTGTGTGTTTATGCAGTTTTTGTGGTTCCTTTTGCATTGAGTTCTACTTTTATTTCACTATGATGTGATAATATGCTTGGAATAATTTCAGTTATTTTGCATTTACTTAAGCATGTTCTATGAGCTAGTATGTAGTCTATTACGGAGAAAGTCCCATGTGCTGCTGAGAAGAATCTGTATTCTGTTATTGTAGGGTGGAGCACTCTATAGATATCTACTAAGTCCATGTGTTCAAAAGTTTGGTTTAATTCTGATATTTCTTTGTTGATATTTTGTGTAGTTGATCTATTTGTAACAGTGGGGTACTGAGGTACCCCATTCCAACTATATTAGTGCTTATCTGATTTTTCATATTCATTAGTGTTTCTTTTATATAGTTGGGCATACTGGTATTTGTTTTATATATATTTCTTCTTCTTGGATTGTTCCCTTAACAAGGATGTAGTATAGGGCCGGGGATTTAGCTCAGCGGTGTAAGCACCTGCCTGGCAAGCGCGAGGTCGTGAGTTCGATCTCCAGTACCAAAAACAAAAAAACAAAACAAAAACAAGTATTTAGTATGTAGTGACTTTTATCTCTTTTGGTCAGTCTTATCTTGAAATCCACTTTATCTGCAAATGAAATAACTACCCTTGCTTGTTTCTGAGTTCCTGTTGCATGGACTAGTGTTTTCTATCCTTTGACTTTCAGTCTCTTAATTCCTTTTTTGAGTTAAATGTGTCCCTGCATATAGCATATTATTGGACCTTGTTTCTTGATCCATTCTTCCAGTCTGTTTCATTGGTGACTGTAACTGATACGCATTGACTCATCGATGTCATATTATTTTCCTGTTGTTGGTTCTCTTTCTTTCCCTTCTGTTTAACTGCTTGTCTTTCCTGCTAGATTCTTTCTATTGGTGTTCATGAACTTGTAGTCTTCCTTATACCTTCCTAAAATATCCTTCAGAACATTTCGGAGTGCTAGTTGAGTGGTCATTAATTTCTGCAAGTGTTCTTTATTGTGGAAGTATCTTATTTCTCCTTCAATTCTGAAAGATAATTATAACAATCTGGATTGGACGTTATTTTGTTTTAGGACTTGTAATACTTTACTGCAAGCTTTTCTTGAGTTTAGGGTTTGTGTTAAGAAGTCTGCCATGATTCTGACAGATTTTCCTTTATAGGCAACTTGTTCCTCTTCTCTCACAATTTTTAATATTCTGTTCTTGTGTTGAATTTCTGAAATCTTCATTATTATATGCCTTGGTGTTATTTTCTTCTTATTGTGGCTAACGAGTTCTACATGCCTCACTTATGTATCTGTATGTCAAATTCTTTTTCCATGCTTTGGCAGTTTTCTGCTATTACTTTTGTTAACAGATATTTTAATGTTCTTTTTGCTATCTTTTGATTCTTCATTGATTTTGACTAATCTTATGTTATTATTCTTTGCATTATTTAGCAGCTGTTCAATTGATTTTTCATGGTCCCTTGCTATTTTTAAAGAAGTCTTTCATTAGATGATTGCTAATCACAATCTTGTCTTCTAGATCTTAAATTCTATCTTCATATTTGTTGACTCTGTTGTGTATACAACTTTTTTTCTTTCGGTCAGTACCAGGGATCAAACTCACAACCTCACACCTGCCAAGCAGGTGCTGAAGCCGCTGAGCCAAACTCCCAGTCCTTGCTATGTATGATTTCAATAGAATTTTTAATTTCCTGAATGTCTGTTTGAATCTGTTTTATGAAATCACATTTTTTCCTATTTTGGGCACTCATGGTTTCCATTACTCTCCTAAACCCTTCCATTTTTTCCCCTGTATCTTCACTAGATTCAGTACCTTCATTATTCACATCCTTCATTATAATAATCACCTCTTTAGTTATCTGTATAATTATTTCTGAATTTTTTCTCCCCTAAGGACTCATTCATCTGATTTGTTACTTCCACTGCTACAATTTTGGAAAGCTCAGCTGTGTGGCTTTTGATTTGCCTTGGGTGAGCTGGAGGTCTGGGGTTGAATCATGCTTCCACTTCTTCTCATTACCTATTTTTTGAAATTTGTTTTCTGCATTGATGCTTATAAATTGCTTGTAGTAGGTAGCTTTATTATTAGTGTTGAGACTTCTTTAGGAAATGATTACTTTTCTGAGATATATTTCATGTGTATATAGCTTTTGAGTTTCTCCCAGGATCGTGTCTCTTTTAATTTATTAGGGGTGAGAAGTTGCTTTCTGTTTGGCCTAGTTCTTTGGTACCTGGACTATGGTATTGCTTATGACATGCGCATAGTTTTGGTATTGACATACAAGGAAGAATAACTTATCACAACTATGTCACCATGGCTAAAGTAGTATACTCAGTAATAATGATAACATTAAGCACAGTGTAGAAAATGACAAACTGTGATACCCGTTAATTTGCCACCTTTAACTATGGGGACACAATTTCTAACTATCTAACAAAATTTAAAACAAATCAGAGAAGTACATACAGTACATATCCACTCTATAGATTTTATCCTCAGGGGAGAAAATATAAAAGGGATAAAAGAAAAAACAGAGAAATAAAAGAAGAGAAAGTGATTAGAAGCAAGGCTGAAGGGCAAAGGAAGATTACCTAAGCTTCAGGAACCTGGTGGTGAAGACTGGAGGAAAAGAAAAAAGGAAAAAAACAAAAACAAGAACACAACAAAACAAAACCCCTAAATACAACAGTCACACTGAGACAACAAATACAAATAATCAAGGAAAAAAGAAAACAACAACAACAACAAAACCAGAAGCAAAGGGAAAAAAACAAAAGAAAAATTCTCTATGAGTTCAAGCCTGTGGTTAATTTCTGGGGTTGATGGTTTTGTGGTAATGTCCAATTCAGGGCATGACTCTGGCATCATTGGACAAAGGAGGCAGACAGAGCCCAGATTTGCTGGATGACCCCAGCAAATCTGCAGTAGGATTATGGCAGGTGCTGATTCTGGTGCATTTTACTCCACAGTTCAGGCTGATCCTGGCCTGTGGTTGTGGGATTGGTGCCTGAGTTTTTCAGCCTACAATACTCTTGGTGTCTCTTGCAATCCTGAGCATATCTCCCACACCCTGATATCTCTTGTGTTTGTCACTCACTCAGTCACTGTGGAATTTCAACACTGGGAGCCTTGAGATGAAGCCAAACTATGGCTGTTCTGAGTTCCAGGTTCAGCTGACCCCTTTCTAAAATGGCACCAGGCTGAGTACCTTCTCCAGGACACATGACATTCATTGCTTGCACTGGAGTCACTCATCAGCTTTTGCAGAATCCAGCATCCACTGCTCCATTCCACTGGTGTACTTCTCCCTGGACTTCAGAGTCACCTGCCCTCACTGTGTCTCTTTAGATTTGATCTTCCTCTCTCCCAGGGGGAAAGTGCAGAGTGCTCCTTCCTTTTTCTGTGTTGAGATCTGTCTCTTAATGTGTGGGCTCAAGTTTCCCCTTCAGATATTTCCTGGGTCCCAGGGATCCACCTCCTTCCTTCCTTTCTTCCCCAAATTGTTATTTTCCAGTGTCTGGATTCTAAATCTTGGAGACATTGACTTGTTGCTGCTTCCTGCTCTGACATCTTCCCAAAAGTCTATCTGTTAAGTCCATTTATTCAAAGATAGTATTCAGCTGCGATATTTCTTTGTTAGTTTTTTTGTTTACTTGATCTTTTTTTTTTTTTTTTTTTTTTTTTTTTTTTTTTTTTTTTTTTTTTTTTTTTTTTTTTTTTTTTTTTTTTTTTTTTTTTTTTTTTTTTTTTTTTGGTGTTTTGAGACAAGGTCTTGCTCTGTAGTCCAAGTTGGCCTTGAACTCACTAAGCAGCCCAGTAGTTGATCTGTTTTTGAATTGTGTTGTTTATTTGATCCTTTATGTCTAGTAGTGTTTGTTTTATGAAGTTGGGTGCACTGACATTATTTGTGTATATTTATAATCGTTATCTCTTCATGCTGAATTATTCCCAAAACTAATATGTAGTACCTTCTTTGCCTCTGCTCAGTTTTAGCTTAAAGTTCACTTTGAGAATAAAACTGCTATTCCTGGTTGCTTTTTGGGTCTTGGTGCATGGAACATTTTTCATTCTTTGCTTTTTAGTCTATAGATTTTTTTTTTAATTAAATGAGTCTCTTGTGTGCAACAAATTGTTGGGATTTTGTTTGTTTGTTTTTGATCCAGCCTGCCAATCTGTGGGAACTGAGGCCATTTATATTGAAAGTTATTACCAGAAAGTATTGACTTATTTCTGTCACTGCGTTCTTTTTTTGTTGTTGACTAATTTATTTTTCCCTTTTTGTTTAACTTGTCACCTTGCTTGATGTACTCATTCCACCAGACTTTTTGGTTTTGTTGGCTTCATTATCTCTGTTTAGGATACTCTTGACTGCTTTTTATTTTAAAGAGAATAAAACCAAACAAAATAAAACAGAATAAAGCCAATCAAAACAAAACAATGAAAGCATTGCAGGATTTGTCTTGAGTATTTTCTTTTTCACGGCACCAGAAATCAAACTCCCAACCTTGCACCTGCCAGACAGGTGCTTAAGCCACTGGGCCAAACTCCCAGCCCTAGTTTTTTGAGGCAGGGTCACACTATGTAACTCAGGCTGGCCTTGCTCACATTGCAGCCCAAGCCAGCCTCAAATTCACAACACTCCTCCTACCTCAGCCTCCCGAGTGCTGGGATTAAAGGTGTGCACCACCATGCCCGGCTCCTATTTTGACTATTTTTGAATGCTGGTTGATGTTCCTGAATTTCTTAAGGCATCTTTGTCATGGAATGTCTTTATTTCTTCATCAATCTTGAAAGATAATTTTGTATGATATACTAGTCAGGGTTGAAAGTTTTCTTTTAGGGTTTGAAGCACTTCATTCCAAGCTCTCCTAGCCTTTATAGTTAGTGTTGAGAAGTGTCTTGTAATCCTAATGATTTAACCTTTGCCTTCCTCTCACAGCTTTTAAAGTTCTGTTCTTGCTTTAGATTTCTGGGATTTTGACTATGATGTGTCACGGGGACCTTCTTTTTTTATTATAATTGTTTGGCATCCTGTAAACCTTCTATGTGAAGTTCCTTCCCCATATTTGGCAAGTTTATTGCTATGATTTCTGTAAATAGAATATTTATTCGACATGTGCTGTCCTATAATTTGTCTCTAACTCCAAATTGTGTTGTTAGTCTTACCATCATCTTCAGGTGTTGGATGAATTTTCCGTGCTCTCTTGTTATTTTCATGGTTTCTCTGAGTGTATCATGTGTTTTCATTTTGTCCTCAAGGTATGAGTCTTCACATTTGTCATATCTCCTGTTCGTGTATTCAATAGAATTCTTTATCTCCAGAATTTCTGTTCCCATCTTTTTGGGGAGTGTATTTCTTTGACAAATTTGTCATTCATGATTTGAATATCTTTGGCCAACTCTCATTGGTCAGTTGATTAGTACTACTATATTTTGGGTTATGTCATCTTTGAGCTTGCTAATTTTCTTTTATTCTTCAAACATTTCATGCAGCTCAGCTATTTGGTGTTTGATTTCCTATTAGTGCCCTTTTGATCTGTATTGGGAGAGTGGGGAGTCTTTAGAGGATCTGTGACAGGGTTGAGGTCTAATAAAGAGACTTTGTTGGTGTGAACATATTTTGAATTAGTTTCTGTTTTCCAGTGATGCGATCTTAGCTTTATCTGTAAGAAGCATTGTTCACCAATTCAACCTATTCAATTTAATTAGGTTGAACTCAGTCACTGTATTGTAAGGCGAGAACTCTACTTGTTGTAACAGCATCAACAGATCCAACCAGACATCATTCATAAACATAAAACTTGTTTTGATCATTTCACCCTTTTATCGATGGTCCTTACAGACTATATTACACTGCCATTTGTGATTCATCTGGGATGTGGACAGTGGAAGAAGGGAAGAAGGGAAAGAAGATGGGGCTATATTAGTGGAAAGAGGAGGGTAAGAAAAATGCCACTAGGTGAAAAACAAAGAGGAAGTTGAACTCTTGAAATTATTTTTATAGTTAGGGTAAAGGGCTAGTATTGAGGGTATTTAAAAGAATATGCAGCTAGGAAGAGGTATGCAATAGAGTGAAAGTGTACTTAGAGCTTGACGGAAGAAAGTATATTTAGAGATTCAGGAAGATCGTGAGATTGACAGAACCTGTTAATACATTTGTAGTTAGTTTTGTTTGAATTCTGTTGTGGTTGATACATTGTCGATTTGAGAAGTTTACAATTTTAACTGAGAGACTCAGCAGGGAGTCAGGATCCTTACTTTATAAACATCCTTACCCTGTGCAAGAGGAAGGCACAGAGATTTTGTGAGTGCTACACTGCCCTGGGTAGGGGTGGCCTGTGTACAATATAAGGGAGAAGAGGCTTGTTTCCCCCTTTTGCTCTGGCTGCTGCCTTGAAGTGTTGCCCCAGTGCCATGCCACCCTGCCTTGGAGCCAACCTGATTATGGACTGAAACATCAACAAACAATGAGCTAATAATAAACCTTTCCTTTCTTCACTTTGGGCATTAGGTATTTTGTCTCAGCAACAAGAGAAAAGTAATCAAGACAGATCCTCTAAGCACAATTTTGATAAGGATTACCTTGACACACCCATGAATAGTACTATTTAAATTATAGCACTGATTAATTCTTATTTTCTTGTGTGCATATACAGACCCATGCTATATATGTGCCATATGAAAGGTGAAGAGGAGGAGAAGGAAGGAAAGAAAAGAAAAAAATGAGGAAAAGAGACAAAAGAATATGGAGAAGAGAAAGTTGTAAAAGAGGGCTAAAAGAACAACTAGAAAAACCTTAAAGAATAAAGCAAAATAAAAAATCAATAAAGACGCAAGAACCAGAAAAAACCAAATAACCAAGATAACCAAGAACAAACAAACAAGCAAGAAAACAAAAACAGAAATGAAAACCTTCGTAGAGTTTCTATAGCATCAATCCAGAGTATCCACACAGCTCACAATCTGACGGTATGCAGCCAAGCAGTTTTCCCCAGTGGACTTCTCCATTGCTGCCTGGGAGCTGTGAGGGCTGCCAGTCCCTCCAGACTCACCTTCTGGCTGCAAGCTGTGTTCTAGGTGTGGCTCACTGCAGGCTTCTGATACAGTCTCAAAATCTGACTGCATAAATTGATTTGGGAGGAAGCGAATGTGATATGGTTCGTTCAACTCCTGGTTCTTTTGTTGTCCTTTGACTTCCACCAGGAATCTCATGTTCCCACTGCCTTCACTGCCAGGCAAATATCATGGTTGACTCCATGTCTTCCCTCCATAGATTTTCCTTGCCTAGTATGACTCTGGAAGACCTCCAGCCCAGGTGCTGTTGTACATCCCGATGTCTATTTATCTGTCTTGAGCTCTATTCTCTAACCTGCCCAACGAACCTGGGACAGATCCCAGATTCAGCAGAGGGGCCTCTTCGCCAGTGCAGTGTAGTGGGTGGTGGGCAGGGCTTCATATCATCTCAAACTTTTCTGAGGAAACAGTATGGGAGAAACCATATGAGGGTTTGGGGAAACAAAAGAGACCACTCTGCTGTGGCTCTGCCAAACCACCCTTCCCTTCCCTGTGTCTCCAGTGATGTAATCTGTGTCTCCCCCTAAAGTGAAACCTCCTATGCAAGCGCATGGTGTTCAGCTGCAGAATGAGCAGGTATGGAGGGGTTCCACAAGCCTGTTGCATGGCAAAGTGCCAGAAGCCCTAAGACTTAAGACACCAATCTCCATCTTTCCTCTCACGGATCTCCCCCATGCCACCATGTACTTGGTGTCGTCTTTGTAGTCCCCAGCTAGGAGGTGCTGACCCACTCCATGGAAGTCTGCCAGCAATCCTGGGTAGAGCATTGAATGACCCACAAGCACAGCACTCATGTTGTATGTGGAGAGAATGAGTGACTTATGTTTTTCTGTGTCACGCAAGTCTTTTCTCTTTCCACAGTCCTGCGGCTCACAGGTGCCGAAGCACTGTTGTTTTCAAAATCCAAGTGCATGGCTTTTTTGTCTCATAGACCATTCTCCTGCTTTTGGCTTCTCTGAATCCCTGGCTTGCAACAGTTCTGGCTCCAGGCTTATCCAGCTCGACTCCAAAATAGCTCCTGGCCAATCGCTGTCTCTCATGGGAGGACCAGGTCCTCTGCACTCACCGACAGCCAGTACAGTCCTCCGCATCCACTGCTCCCCTCCACTGCCAAATTGCTCCACAGAAGCCAGCCACCACTGACACTGTGACCCTGCATGCCTAGGTTCCAACAGCTCCCCTCATGCAGTGAGTCCGGCTCCAGGTGAAGGCACCGCCAGCTACCGCCTTCTTCTTCATTGAAGTTTTTCTTTTCATTCTCTGTGGGGTTCAATTCAAATTTCAGACTCTTCCTGGGTCCAAGGGACTCACCTCCCTCCTTTTTGTCTTCCTCAAGATGGTACATTACCATGTCTAGATGGTGTCTCTCAGAGAGGCTGTTTTCTCTGCTGCTTACTCTGCCATCTTCCTGGAAGCCTTCCATTTATGTCCACTGGTCTTAATACCACCATTTCCATACACAGCCCCCTCCAAAAGTCACTTGTGGCTTGCTTGGCTACTTACTCATTTAGGAAGATGAGATCCCCCCATTTGCTTCTTGGCCCAGAAATTATTTTAAACATAGATATTCTAATGGAATTTGATTTGCATTTAAACATAACAATGTAAAAAACCTCTTTAATTCATGTTATCCATTTGGGACAGTTGTATATATGTTTTAGTTTCTTTTGGTTTTGTTCTGGCTTTTAAAGGGGTCATGGACTGGTCTTGCTACTTTTGGAGTTTCCAGGGCTTCCTGTTAGACTCTTATCCTCTGCGCCTGCCTACAAAGTCTGCCATCTGAATTAGTTGTCTTTCCTGGCAAGCCAGGATTAACACAGCAGCAGGTTGTGCACCATGAGCAAACTTTGTGATCTGCAATTCACAGGACATTGTTTGGTTTGTTGTGGTCTGGCTTATTTCCCCCACTCTGCTCCTGCTCCATCATTTTGCAGCACATCCTCCTTCTCTCTCAGAGTTGGTTTTGTAGCCCGCTGCTTTTTCTTCATTTCCCAGCCAGAGTGCTAGTTACTGTTGATCACCATTTCCCCTTCCATGCATCACCATAATCATTGCCCGTCTGGGCCCTGGCCATGCTCACTTATCCCTGCCACTGTCACACAGCAGTTAGAAGATAGAACAATTCTTTAAGCACACCAGTGGGCCCATATCATCCCCCACTTAAAGCTTGTCAGCGGCCTTCTATTGCCCTTAGGGTAGATCCTTACTCCAGTCAGCCCATCTATCTTGTCTACTTTGTTCTCTTCTTGCTGTGCTCCAGCCACATGACTCTAATTTTCACTTATGTGTTTAGTTTTTTTTTTTTTTTTTTAAGCAGTACTGGGAATTGAACTTAGGATCTTGTGCTTGCCAGGCAGGTGCTTGTGCCACTGAGCTATATCCCCAGCCCTGTGTTTAGCTTCTTCAGAGTTGACAGAAGCTTCTTTCCATTTCAAGTTGATGCAACATGCTGTTCTCTAAGTCATATCTTCCTCAGAGAAGCCTTTCCATTGGTCCCTAAGGTTAGGTTTCTACATACTCTCATGGCTCCCAAACTTTATACTGGTAACTGTGGTCACAATGACAAAACACTGAAATATTTCAGGTGGTACTGGGCATCAAACCCTGAGCTTTGTGCATGTTCAGCAGGTGCTATACCACAGAACTATATCCCCATTTCCCTGCAGCTTCTTATACCTAATGTTGTGTGTTCAATATATGCTGACTGAATAAAACAATAGCTTCTCCTATACAGCTCTACGTATTCTATGGAGATCACTGTATCTGTTTTACTTTCCCTCTTCAAATTAATTTTTTTTCTTTCTGACATCATTTACTCTTCCAAATTGAGGAGCCTAACACAACTTCTTCAGGACATAATCCATTTCTGGAGGAAGGGATTGTGAAGGATACTACTAACTCAACACTGAATACCTGTTCCTAGTGTGACTTCCAACAGGCAGCTGTTTCAAGATCTTCTGAATAACTTGTCTTGGTGCACCTCTTGCTGGTGCTGTGTTGCCATGGGTCTCCAGTGGACTACACAGCAACAGGGGTAAACTACGGACACAGGCTTGTGATGTCTGCACATCACACATCTCCATTCATGGACAGTAAAAAGACTGGGAGAAATTTTGCATTAACACATACAGAGGACCTACTGACTCTTGCTGACACAGTCACCTAGGGCATATATTGGACTCATTGAATTTATGCTTCTATTTTCTGACTACTGCAAAGTGACTTTTACCCAACAGTTGTGACAGTTTTAGTTCCTTATTTAAGGGCTATTTCCCCTAGTCCATAAGCTTCTTGAGTAGAGGGATCATGCTACTTTAGCATTGTATTTCCAGGTCTATCCACTGCTTAGCATGTGATAGGTGCTCAAATACTGAAAAGTGCCTAACCCCAAAAAAATCTATGTTGCGCAAAGGATTTCCTATGACTTCAGTTTTGTATTGGGTTTTTAGTTAGTCCTTTTCTATTCACAGACCTCAAAACAAGCACAGTCTTTATGGCCTTTATGCAGTTGCACTTGATGGCCTCAGGAGTTTAACTTTTCTAATTTCTTTGAGGTAAATTTTATAAATCAGTAATCTGCTCGGATTCCTTAATGTTTTATTTTTTAAAAAATAGAGTCCTGCTGTTGCTTAGGCTGGTTTTGAACTTGAGATCCTCTTGCCGTGGTCTCCCCAGTGCAGAGATTACAGGTATGAGCCACCATACCCAGTTTTTTTTTTTTTTTAAAGACAGTCTCACTACATTGCCCCAGGCTGCTCTCAAACTTGTGGGAGCAAGTGATCCTCCCACCTCATCCTCTTGAATAACTACAGGTACAGCCACTGCACCTGCTTCCCTAGTTCTTATCTCTACTGTAAAATGCGCAAAATGACTGCCCTTTTACTATACTCACTTGCCAGGCAAATGAATCTGATTATTCTATTGGAGAAACCAATTCAGTTATCTTTGAGATCATCATATTCTGCCCTGCAGATCAGAAAAAAAAATGATCCACAGTATTATGAGAATAAACCACAGATAATCTGAGTTCCTGTTAATGTATGGAAATTTGCATGCAGATACCTGTTTTTTCTCTACTTGCATGCTCGGCTCACCATTGTTACTCTTTAGGTAAATTTTCTTACAATTTCCTTAAAATGTGATAGCCTTTAAGTAAGTTTTGATAATATTGTCCTCTAACAAATCTTGGTCTTCATTGCTCACTGGATATTCAAATTTTCCAACCCTACATTTCAAGCAAAAGTAAGTCAGATTCTGGAGCCAAACTCTCCAAAGCCATTACTCAAGATACGTGACCTCTATGTTAGCATTTTTGTTTGTCAAACCCCAGTACCTACTGCATTGAACTGCTGAGGATTAAATGAACTTATGTTACCTATCTTTATATGCCTCTTGCCTATCAAGAACATCAACTTCACAAGGGTAAAACTCTTGGTTTGTTCATTTCTATATTCCCAGAATAGTGCCTGACACATTTTAGATACTATTTAAGACTGCATTGCTATACTAGCTGTACTTGAACTCACGATCTTCCCACTTCAGCCTCTTGTAGCCAAGGTGTGTCACTGTGCCCAAATTGTTAAATGAATTAATCTGTTATATATTTATAGCCGACATATTTCTCTTTCCTCATATATTCCTAGTTTTCTTCCCTTACACTCTTTGTTTTTCACTAACCATTTATATTGGGTTAGTCATAACAATGTCCAGCTTAAACAGAAGCCTTTCTTCGTCATTACAGCGGGAAGTAATCTTCCCATAAGCTGTGCTGTGATGGTACATTGTTAACTACCCATTAGCACTATGCTAGTTTGTAATCCCCTTATAGAAGCTACCATAGTATTAATTACCCAAGACTAGACTGTTACCTGACATGTCTGTTAAGACAAATTTACACAGGATTGTTTTTAAATGGTCTAAGATTTAATAACCTATTAGTGTTTAATTTTTTTTTTCATTTTTTCACTTATTGTTCGACAGTCTTCCTAAGATGCTGTGTGGGGGAACAAGATCCTACTGCAGCAGAACCAGAAGTGTGGAAGATCAGAATCAAGTAAAGACAACTGGGAAGCCCAATGAAATGGTTAGTCTTGTACATGTACACAGGAAATCCTTCCTAGTTATGTGCTATGCCCTAAAACTTTCAGTCTTGTAGCCACAGTGTGGCATTTGAGGTACATTTTATAAGATCTAAGTATGATCAAATAAGGTATTTAGCAGGGTTTTGATAATTATAACTTGGTCTGTGATGATATACATTGTAGTTAGTATTTTCACTTTACTCGTAATAGGAAAAGCACCTCAGAGGCTTCAGTTTCCATAGTAATGATGGTTGTGTGATCTCAGCGGGAATAACTTGCTTTTCAAGTTTGCTATACTCAGCAGGCTAGAACAACACAACTCTGAGAAAAATGGAAATAGCCAGGTTTTGGGACTTTTACTTCAGTAACTTTAGGAGATTAACAGAGATTTGATCAATAATTTTAAACAATACCCCAAATCTGGCCATGATTGCTGCTCCATTCTGAATCAGGATGTCCTGAGCCTGTTAATAACACATACCCTGGTGAAACATGAGTTGTTTTGAGTGGACAGCATGTGGGCTCATGCTGATCTTCTGAAAACCCCACAGAAATTCCTTTGGCCTAGCATGTATAACAGCTATATTGTTCAATGATTTGGATTATAAAAGAACAGCTAAATCCCTAGTCCAGATTCTCCTCTAGGCAGTCTCACTGGGATTCTGGTGTGCTTGAGACTTCCTGGTGTTCAACAGAAAAAAACGCCTCTGCAAATGGCCTCTCTCCAAAAGACAAAGATGTGGGCCTTGTGTTGGAACTTTCAGATGGCTGAGTGGTCTGGCTGCTCTGGAACATGATTGTCTGCAACTCTAATGGGACCCAAGATTTTAATTCATGGTCACTGCTGAGTTGTGATCATCTGAACATCATTAGATCCTGCTCTCATACAGTCTATCAAATGTTGCTGTTGACCTGTGCTGATGCACTTATCCCTCCCACCAGTAGAAAGATACGCTTAAACACAAGCTGTTTAAATTCCAAGGCTGAAGGAGGAGAAATGACCTCTAGGCAGGTTTCCCAGTGGCCTCACTCTGCCCATGCACACAGCACTGAAATGTGGCAGTGTTCTTCCTCAGATTCTACCACTGGATCTTCCTCTGTGAGAAAATTAATTTCTTAACTGGCCACACAGGCTATCATTTTAATTCCATGTAAATTCACTGTAACGTAAGAACCTGCTTTGAAATTGAGGAAATACCTTAAAAGAAACTGAGATACGGCCTGTAGTAATACCCACAATGAAAATTAGATCCAAGGAAATAAAGATTATTTTATATAGATTCTATAAAGGTCAGAACTATATGATGAAATATTCGAAGGATGAGGCTACATGAAGCAAGGAGTATCGTAACCTTGAGAAGTCAAATTAATTTTAGAAGTTTACTTTTAGAATCAAGCCCTGCACACTCATTTTGTACGTAAACCAGGAACAATTTCACTAACCTACAGTAACTCCAGATTTTAATAGTTCCACTTTTATTTTTCGAGATGAAATTTAGTTGCTGCCCAGGCTGGTCAGAAACTCCTGGACTCAAGTGACCTTCTTGCCTCAGTCTCCCCCACTAGCTGGGCCTACACTAGTATACTACTGCCTTTTTTTTTTTTTTTTTTTTTTTTTTGTACTGGGGAGTGAACCCAGAGCCTCATACATGCTAAGCATGCACCCTACCGTTGGGCTACATCCCTGGTGCTTTGTACTTTAAATTTTGAGATCCAGTCTTGCTAAGTTGTCTGGATTGCCTTTGAATCAGAGACCCTTTCGCTTTAGCCCAAGTAGCTGGGATTTACAGGCATATGCCACCATACCTGGCTAGTTTCACTTCTTAAATAATAGCTTTTATGTACCAGAACAGTTGTCTAGTAATTTTATATAAGTGATACCTTTGCTTAGAGTTCTCCAAATACTACTTCCAGTATGGCACAGATGATAGGTGGATTGTTTGGATGTTGTTTTGGCCTCTAATAAGAGTCACAGTAGTGTAGAAATAAGGTTGCTTACTGAGGGAATTTACTAAAATATGGCAGAGAGTATAACTTAACATCTTTTCAGAATTATCTTGTTTTATTAGTAACTGACTTTGTACCTGTCTGTTTGTGGTGGTATTGTCTTTTAGTTAAGGGCTATGTTTAGAGTTAGGAAATTACCCATTTTTGCCTATATCACAGTAGTGTATGTTTGGGAGGGCGTCTGTGGCAATGTTAGGGATCTATCTAACCAGGAGTCTCACATGCATTCTACCACCCCTCATCACTGCTCCCTCAGCCTTCTGGAGTAGTTGCAGCTACAGGCATGTGCCATTGGGCCTGGCTCTCTCACTTGACTTTTAATTCAGTACACTATTAACTCAGAAAATGGTTTACTGGAAATTTCTCATAACTAAAATAGGGACCAAACATCTGCAGTTTAAAGTGGGACAGGGATAACACCCATGGTAGGAACCCTGCCAGAGCCTTCAGCATTAGTGTATGTAGAACCCTGGAGCCAAAGGATAGCAGTACTTGAACTTACCCCAATAAAGCCCAGTTTACTACAATGACAGCTGCCAGGACCAGAGAAGGTCTGGTTGACATTAAAGAAACAAAAATACCACTGGGTTCTCAGGGCGTCTCTTCTTTTGCAACCTCAGCTGTTAAGAAATGGAAACCAGGCAGAATTAAACATAGCCCACCACTCTACCCATTACCCCTCTAGTAATCACCTAGGTTTCCTTTTATTACTAGTTATTATTGCTATCAACATAGCGAGTGTACTGTTCCTTGGAAAAACTCCCTGGTAAGAGGCACAACGTTATACACAAAAGGTATAGATTTTTCCTTTGGTGCTAGGGACTGAATCTAGGGTTTCAAGCACATAAAACACATGCTCTTATCATTCTGCTACACCCCAAGTCACAAGGTATGGTGTAGAGGTGGCATCTATGATCACTGTATTTTGTACTAAATAAGGAGAATAATTTCAATCCCTCAAAATCAGTATTCTACCAATGTAATGGAATTATATATAGCAAAACATAAAAATTTTCACATTTGCCTCACCAAAATTAATGTGTATCAATAATTGAAGACAAACACAATTATTTTCAAAGATAATTGAATCTATTTCTTTTTTCAAAGTTTAGTACTTCCACTTAAATTTATAAATCTTTTTTTTTTTTTTTTGTGGTACCAGGGATTGAACTCACAACCTCGCGCCTGCCAGGGCAGACGCTTAAGGCACTGAGCCAAACTCCCGGCCCTGGTTTTTGAGGCAGGGTCGCACTATGTAGCTCAGGCTGGCCTTGCGCTCGCGTTGTAGCCCAAGTGGGCCTCGAACTCACAACGCTCCGCCTACCTCAGCCTCCCGAGTGCTGGGATTAAAGGCGTGCGCCACCACGCCCGGCTGAATTTATAAATCTTTTTATTAACAAAACATTATGTAATACTTTCCACTAAATGTAAGTGTTCTATTTTGATAACCATGAGAGAATATTTTAGAGCAGTAAGACCAAAGGTCACGAAAAACAGTATCATGTAGATCTGTTTCCTCTGTACTGCTACATGTAGTAAAGTCACTTAAGCATGAAGTAGACACAACTCTACTTAGACACTGCTACTTATGGGGATGATATACATGAAGAGTATACACATAAAGTTCAAAGAATTGTTTCTATATTTTGTTTCAAATGCCACGTCTAACTTTAGGAAGTAAAACTAAATTTAAATTCTCTTCATCTGTCTACCAATTGGTTCTATCACTTCATTTATAGTTTTTATTCTGTTGGGAGACTGGTAAGACAAAGTTTTAAATGTTATCAACTGTTAAGAACAACAAGGAAGAGTTTAAGGAAAGAATATATTTGAACCACATAAACAAAAAGATATTACAGAAGAAAAAAATAATGTAACAATTTATGTAAGCACCTAACATGAGCATGCTCTTACATCTAAAACAAAACAAAGGTAACATTGGTACTATATATATATATATATATATACATATATATATATATATATTTGACAAGTGTGCATTAAAGAAATCTCTAATATAAAACTTTTAAATTGTGGAGAATACTTTTTCAAGATACAGGAAATAATTGTTAAGATAGGCACACCCACAATTCTTATAAAAACATGCTTGCAAAGATAAAATTCATCTGAGTATTCATTTCGCAGATGTATGAAAGCTATGAAACTGTTAATCACTGGATACTGCCTTCTATTTTTGCATTGTTTTAAAAGTTTCAACACTGATTGGTATGAATTCTGACTTACAAAATTACTGCTGTTTTTCAGTGTCATGCTCCATAGAGAATGCATCTATTTAACATGAGTATTTAAAACAGCAATATTATTTCTATTACAGTCACTGTCTTTTTTTTTTTTTTAAGGCGATATGTTTAGAAAATAGCTATTACAACAAGTAGTGCTTTGGAAGATCTGAAACTTCAAATCAATGTGCCCCATTAATCATAACTAGATTTAAGAAGCCCTAACTGGAAAGAACACAAATGTAAAAAGCTGATGAACTTAAAGATTATAAAATTGGTTTATTGTAAAAGCAATTCAAGAATAACCAGTTAAAATCTTATCCCCATGCTACCCAATACAACCAAGAAGCATTAAAACACTTACATTAGGAAAAAGGACATAAAGCAAGAAAGACCACATTAAGGCTGTGATTCAAACTCAAAAGGAGAAAGGACTCTTAGGTCTCCTTCAGGTCAGTACAAAAGATATAAGATCAAAGCACTGTGTCAGGAACAGAGTGCTGCTACAACACTGAGGTATAATTGAGCAATAAGTCCATGGGAAATGAAGACTACATATTCTTTGTTTTGTGGGTGTATTTAAGTGATTGAAATTTTAGGAACAACTGCCTTTAATGACAGCAAGATGCAAGACGAGTCTTAATAAAGAGAAAGAAGTTTATAAAGTTTTCTATCAAGGTCCCATTAACTCTGCACAACCCACACCCACCTTCCCACCCTCCTGCTAAGCTAAAGCTACTTTGCTGATATATATAAGATGCAATCTTAATTTGTATCTTACTGGCAAACTGTAGGCACTCCTAAGTAGCTTTGATCTTCTGCACATTAACAACCACCACAACATTCTGCATCATCCATATGCTCAATTTTGTATTCTATGCAGAATTTCATTATTGTTCTAAAAATCAATGCATCCGCACAGTGGCCATATCCCCCTAGACTTAATTCAAGATCAAATCTTTTTTGCTGTTTTTTAAATAAATTCTGTAGTCAATTATGATGAACGACCAACTTATGAATCATTATATACAATACAGTGATTGCATTATTTTTGAGCACTGAAAGTATTTAAAATAAAACTTCTTTCTTTCACTTTCGCACTCCTCCAAACTGAAGAGTCAAAATAATTAGATTTTGTAACTGGGAAAAAGAAAAACCACCCAAAAAAACCACCCATATCCCAAACCCCAAAAACCCTATCTTCCCAAGCTGAGGCTTCTTATAGCAGCTTTAGCCAGGAAAAGAGAATTTGTCTGTTATAAACCCTTGAAAATAAGGGCTTATTTTAGAAGCACTGAAAAACCTTTAAATCATAGAGGGGCTAGCTGGTGCCACTATAATTCACAACCAACTACTACTTCATAGCTTATATTGAAGAGTTAATTCATACTCATTTTGTTCCTTTTAAAAAATACTCTTTGGAAGCCATTATTACTTCTGTAGACACATACTCTAGTTATATCTCTTCCTGTAAAAATAAAGGTATAATCATGATTATCTCTATCTTTGCTAAATTCAGCTACCAATATACATTTATGAATCTGATCACTTTACCAGCTAACTCATGACCTTACAGTATTCTACATACTACCTAGGGTCAATTTTTAACATACAAAAGTAGGAGCAAGTCTCATAAAATCTTATCTCAACCTACTAGTATTTATTGTGTTCATTACAAATGAGAACTAAAGTCTAGAATTTACTTCCAAAACTAAGGTGAAGGTAAACTTCCAGAGCTAATGGAAGGTAAACCACTACAAAGCTTACTTCTGCCATGCACCTTACGAACCTATTCAGTATTCCTATCAAGATTCCAATGAGTCCACAGGGGCGATTAAGCCATTTCTTGTTTGCTCCTTTTCAATTCATCAGATAATATTTATCGTGTGTCCAGAGAGCGCAGAGTACTCCTCTAGGCACTATCCATAGTAATACCCTTTCTAGAATACTAAACTACCTCAAACATCTGTAGATTTCCCCAACCAGAATTAAACTACTTGTGAAATATAAACTACTAACCATGTATTCTAAATGGATACATTCAAAGCTACCACTTAAAAAATAAATTGGAAAGTAGGGAAGCCTAAAAAAAGATACATTCTGCTATCACACTATTATAAACATAAGTGTGTGTGAATATATAGAAAAAGCAGGTAATCAAGATTTAAATAAGATGGCAAAAACCAGGAAATACAGATTTTACCAAACTACAATAACCTCCTCAAGCTACAACTATAAACAGATTCACTAATAAAGTAATTTGCCTAGATTCTGGAAAAAAAAATAAAACACCCCCCCCCCCGAAAAGAAACCAAACAAAAAATAAAACACCCACAAAAATATCCACCCAAACCTATACTAGAGTATGTGGCAATAATTAATATATTTCTATGGAAACTGACTCATGCCTTATAAGCTCCTAAAATAAAGTCAAGGTCACTATGTGACTAATGATAGCACTAAGGAAAACAAAAACAAAAACAAAAACAAAAACAAAAAAACAGAAACGAAAATGAAAAAAAAACCACTGAAAGTAAAACAGTCTCAGCCTTGGTTTAAGCTATCTCTTCAAATTAGCATGAAGTACATAATACCACGTACAACATTTTCGGCTTGTCAGACCAGAAGGCACGTCTGCCACTGGCCAAAGGCAGTTGAAGAAACAGCTACTTGAACAAACTAAATGTTGTGACATGAAGCATTCTGACTTCCAAGTCTAAATAGTTTACAATGATCAGCGAACATCTAACTGGGCAAAAGGAATGACAACCATCATCCAAACAGGCTCATTTTCCCCAGCCCCCAAAACAAACAGTAGTTATAGTAGCAAAAGAAACAAAAAAACTTTTTTTGATTCTTTAGGGCCAACTGTGAAAGAGGTCAGCAATATATTAACAGCAGCAATGGACAAGGAAGAGCAAAATAATGGATGAAAGAATCTTGCTGGACGTTTGTTCATCTTTTTCTGTATTAGTCAGAAAAATTTAACGGGCTTATTTGGAAATTTCAGGTATACATGTCTTATCTCCTTAGATCCTTCACAGATTTAGAATTCAGTCTACCTGAGGGCTCTATAACCATGTAAGAAAGCTTTCTTTATCTAGCTTGGTGGCAGCCAAAACAGACTCCATGTCATTAAGGATGTCAGAACTCAAAGCTTCTTGCAGACTGGGCATCAGCTCCTCTCCTTCTATGTTCATCCCATCTCCTTCCAGTGTTCCAAGGTCCACATTTGTTCCGGGAATGGCTTCAAGGTAGTCTGGGAAACGGTTCTGCTGTGAGGGCAGGGTGCTTTGGTTGATAGCATCACCTAGTTGGGACAGAGAGAGGATAACAAAGTACTTTTTGGAAAAACTAACATCAGAGCAGCATCATATGAGCATACAGACATGGAAAGAGAAAGAAAGAATCCCTGACTGATCTGGACTGATGCTCAGAATTTATTTTAGAAAACACACAGATAATGAAATGACAATGTCAAGTTTACTTTAACACTGCTCAGATACTCATTGTACAGTCTGAATGCTTATTAGTGTGAGGCAGTAAAGGAAGTTGTGAAAAAAAATTCCTCAAAAAAGTATATGCGGTGGCGGGGGGGGGGGGAGAACAAATACATCATGCAACAGTGTCACTACACTACTGACTTGCAAATACACACTACCACAATAATGTTACATGTTTCGTAAATGGTTTAGACTTTTATCTTACATACACTTCAGAGAACACTAAAATATTCTAGTCATAGAGCTTCACATTTATAATAACAAAACAAGCTACCCAAAAAGCCTTGAATAAATCTATCTAGCTTTGTTTCCAGATTTCCAAAACTAACTTGGCTACAGAATCTTTTTTGTATATGACCCATTAACATTTCTCAGAATTTCAACAGAATAAGTGTTCAGAAAAACTAAAGTAATTCATTAAATAAGGGTTTGGAGAAGAAGTGAAGATGTGAGGAGTAAAGGTAAGTGACACATATAAGTTGGATTTGAAGCGTCTCCAAGGATTATTTAAATTCTCAGTAAACAGAGAAATGGTGTGGATGCTAGGAAGCATCACTGTCATGAACTGGATAAGCACAAAGACAGAAGACTTGCCAACCATTTTCAGAAGACAAGTCGTCAGCTAAAGACCTAGCTAGCCAAAGAGGTGCTTGCCAATTCCTGTGCTGACAGTTGTCAAACCCAGGGCAATCGTCACCATTAAGTCATAGGAGAAACGGCTCCTTAACTACTCCTGCAAGGTAATTATTTCTTAGTTCCTGCAAGACTGCCATAAGTATTTTGACAGTTAAGGTAGGTGGTGCTTACCACAAAGCCTTCCCCACCCAGTTTCCTGAGCCTCATAACACCTAAATTTTCTTTTTCTTTTTTTTTGCGGCACTGGGGATTGAACTCACAACCTCACACCTGCCAGAGCAGGCACTTAAGCCACTGAGCCAAACTCCTGGCCCTGGTTTTTTGAGGCAGAGTCACACTATGTAGCTCAGGCCGGCCTTGCACTCACGTTGTAGCCCAAGCCGGCCTCAAACTCACAAAGCTCCTCCTACCGCAGCCTCCTGAGTGCTGGGATAACACCTAAATTTGACCAAAACTTCTTAGGAAAAAAGAGAGGGGCACACAATGACTCACATGGAAATTAAGAATACAAATTAAAATTAAGAACATGAACCTACAATGAAAAAAAGACTTCTAATAAAGATCTCAATTATCTTGCCAATTTACATGTTAAACATCATGTTATCAGTTTTATCCAAATAGAGCTAAAACACCCAATAATCCACGATATTTAAAAACTAGGAAAAGACTTAAAATTACAAATCACCAGACCAGGCTCTTGGTCTGTTTAACCTAATCCTCTAGTATAAGGTTATTATTATTGGTGTTAGTGGTAGGAGGAGGGAGGATAGAAAACAAAGAAGTTTCAATTTGCATTAAAGTTTATATAATTTTAAATGTTTTTTTACTGATTAACCTTAGCTCACAACATGCTATGAGATCTGGTGGTAATATGTGACTGAAAGTCAGGCTTCTAAGAGGAATTAAAAATACTAACCTGTATCCATTTCATCAACACTGTTTAGGAAGTCATCTGGAGTCCGAGGGACACTGTAACTGCTCATGCTTAGCCCACTGTCTGTACTTTCATCTCGAGAGTGATACGTGCCACTACAACAACAACCACAATCACAACAAAAGTTAAAGAGCAATGCTGGAGTGGGGAGGGAAGGGGACACAAAAAGATGTGCTATGTACATGCAACAACTCCCCATGATGAATGTAATCATTATGTACTGCAAACTTGTACTAATAAAAACTAAAATTAAAAAATAAGAACAACAAAGACTTCAATAATAAAAAAGCTAAAAAATTTAAATCAATTCAAGGCAAAATAAGTACCTATTGAGAATCAAGATTCTCAAAGAGTATTACTAAATTCTCACCCTGCATTGCCTAAAATAAACATTCTCCTTCAGGGCCATACACAGCCCTATACTATGAAATAAAATAGACAAGTTAATCCTAATTGAAGCTGGCAGCTCTAAGGGGCCAAGATCTTTCCAAGGTTTTTCCATTTTGTGGCAGTGACAGAAAAATGACAAATCCAGTTAGTTTCCCCAGATGACAGAAAGTTTTCTGCACAGTACCCTCTCTGGATATCATCTGATGATAGCGGGTGGGGGCAGCGGTATGAGGTCTAACAAGCTCCATATATACCTTGTTGGTTCCAAAGTCTCAACACCCAGGTGGTGATAGCATTGGCAGAGAGGTCAAACCCAAGTTCCAGCTAGGCAGTGAGACAGGCCTGCACTAGTCTCTTATTAAAATTCCTAGCTCTTGTACAGAGAACTTATGCCAAAGAAAAACCAACCCAAAATAAAGAACCAGAATTCTTTTTTGGACTGGGCTACAACAGATGAGTCACTGCCATTGAGATAAGAATTCCTGCAGCTTGATTTCCTTGCTTCTGTTGCTGTGGGGCTAAGAACCCAGAATCCTCAGTCATATAGCTCCATTTGTAGGAAAGATCAACAAAACAAGACACTACAAAGCACACCACTTGAGGAAAAACATAAACCAAGACAGATTTTTACTTTAGGCTAAGTGAAAAAAATCCCAGATTTAAACACAGGAGCAGTAAATTATTCAGAGAACAGTACTTTCACAAATAAAACACTTTCCTCCATCTAGTACCACAAAGACATCAGCTGACACTGACTATAAAACTGAATTTTACACAAATCTTGGGCAATTGTTATTTTTCCTAATAGTTTCTGAAAATGAACTTTAACTTTCCCTACATCATAGACATTTAAGCAACTGTTAAACTTATAACAGAAGTTTAAGAACAACAATAAACTTAAGCTTTAAAAATAAGCTTTAATTGTTCCAGGTTACAAGTTGAGCGCCTCAATTTTCTTCCGTGAATTGTTCAATGCATTTGCTTGTCTTCCCACCCCCTTCACTATATTACTGTAACCACCGGTTTACCATAAGCTTTTGCCAGATTTAGGGAAAAGGCTTACATACATCCAAGAAAGTAGAAACTTGTGTCTGAGACCATATGTACGCAACACAGCCATGCACGAAAAAGCCTCAGGAAGTGGTTTGTTTTTATTTGCAAATGCCCTGATCTAGAAGCAGGGCCTTGTCGGAATCATCTCTCTCTGCTCGCTGCTTTCCAGCACTTGTATCTAGCACGCATTAGACATCTGAGTCCATTATAGAGAAGCTGAATTTACAAAGTTGTGCAGAGTTCGGTCCACAGGAGAAGCACAGGGGCATTCCTGAGGAGCATTTACAGGATCATTTTCCTGACTAGGAATCACCCCTCCAGATCCCTACACCTTCTGCAGAGTCCACTCAGTCAGTAAGCCATTTGCTGAGTATCTGCTACTTTAGCACAGGCACTAGACTAGGCCGTGATGATACAGAGGTCAACAACAACAAACTACAAATGGTACTTTTTAAGAAGCTCACAACTTTGGTGAGGAAGATGAACAAATACACCAATAAATTACATACAGGTCTGCATGAATTTTATGTGTGAAGGGGAAAGGTTTCATAGCGGGGGAATCCGAGCTGGCCTTGAAGGGTCTCAGAACAGAGGGAGGTAAAGGAATGTTGCGCTGCTAGTCAGAGTTAGTTCCTTGCCAAGTTAGGGGAACAAAAACGCTCACAGCCTAAGGAAATAAGTATAAGTCAACTGGTCAGTCATGGAGAAATTATCAAGAGGACTTTTTAAGAAAAAAAAATACGCCACAGTTATATGTATGCTTTAAAAACTGGGAGTACTGGAGAGATCAACTGTACGAGCTGCTCCTCAGAATAGTAAATTATCTGCTACACTGTGATCTTACCAGAAAAAGTCTGCTCCTACTAGAAAAAGTCCAGCTCTTGTCAAGTTTTAAGAAAGAATTTGTACAGATGACTCACAAAAGGATATGTAGCCCACCTATTTATTTAAAAGATAGTTTAATTTTATCCTGGATCAACAAAGGCCTTCCCTAAAATAGGGCTTACCCTGATCCTAAATAAGAAAAAAAAAAGTTTTGCACCCATGGTCATTCCTCGGTAGTTGCAGTTAACTTCAGAATTACAGGTTTGTGTAAATACTCTCCTCAACTGTAGGCCAAACTTTTAAATACTGTGTGTATATGTCTGTTAGAAGATTAAATACAAACTTAAAATATATTTGGGAAGACTTTCAAAATAAAAATTGCCAAGTAGGCTACCAGTACAAGACTGGGAGAATAATGGGACACACATTCCATTGTTCTAAATATTTTTAACAGAATAAAATATTTTGTTTTTCTTAGAATCATTAAGATTTAGCTCAATTGGAAAGAAATAAAAAGGTGACATAATAGCTTTTCTAAACCAAAGTATCTTTTAAAAAGTATGTTGCTTAAAAATTGGTTAAGGGGAGGAAAAAAAAATTAAAACCACAAGGTATTCCGTATTTTAAAAAATGAAACTCCAAAGATATTTTAGAACCTAGAAGAGTGAATTTTAATCAATATTAAATGGTTTTCAAGGTCACAAGTATTATGTGTTTCAGACTGCAGTTGTCAACATAGCAGTTTACATATTGTAATCTGTATGAAACCCAACAACTGTAATGACTTACTAAGAAGCATCCTAAACTATGCTATTTTCAAATATTGCCAATAATTTTGATGAATTTGTGAAAGAGGCACAACTTTATATTTCATCTCCCTGAACTACAGCCCTCAAGAGAACTTGAGGCCTTATAGTGAGGCCTCTCAGGTTGAATGGCTATGGGGAAAATTTCTGCCAGTGATCCTAAAATGAAATAATAAGGTTTAAGATACAGTTTATTTGCTTTCACAGAAAGGTATTCACATGTTCTTTCATGATTAATTTTAAGTAACTGTTAGTCAACAGTATAGGCAGAAGCAAACACACTGTGACTGAGTAAGGACCCCGCTCTGCAAGTCTGAACAACTCATTTCCTCTTCCAGGAGACGGCTTTTAATTCTCAACTTTTACTTGCCATTTATGGAGAGATTCCTTTTTTTTCTCCCCAAATCTGTTTTATTTCAAAGAAAAAGAAAACTAAAATAAAATTTCAAAACACGTCAATCAGGGGGCAACAATGGTACATACATTGCACATTGTCATCCCCAAATCATTCGCCCAAAGCACATCTGCTTACAACTGTCCAAACAATACCAGCACAATTCTTTCTCTTAATCGAACTTAGAGAAATCCGTAGTATAACTATCTTAACATTTTTTATACACATATATATATGTTGTTACTTTCAGCTTCTCATACTAGTGAGATAATGCGATGTTTACATATGTGTGTCTTACTTATGGAGAGATTCATTCATAGCTATGGTTTCTGAACCATATAAATGTTCAAAACAGACTACAACAAGCTATTAAGTAGACTAATCTTAAAGCTATGAAATTTTTCAGATACTGGTCATTAGTATTCTCACCCACCTGTTAAGAAAGGGATCTGAGCTATTGGTCGTCATTGTTCTTAATTCCTGAGACATGCCGGGAGAAGACACTGGATTTTGAGTCCCACTATCCTGCTCCAGAGTTGGCAACTGGCTACGGAGGGCTAATTCCTTAAATAAACAACAAACAGAAAATGAATCAATCTATGAATTAACAAATTTATTGTCAGACTTAAAAAAAAAATACACATTAGAGTAACTAAAAGTACATACATAGTTTAAATATTTAGTTTAAGCATTAACATTTAACTTTAAAGTTAATACATTTCCTAATAAGAATGATCAAACTCTTCTATACTTTTTTTTTTTGGTCTTTTTGAGGCAGGGTCTTGCTGTGCATTTCTAGCTGGCCTTGAGCTCACTTTGTAGCCTAGGCTGGTCTCGGACTTGCAACAATCCTCCCGTCTCAGCCTCCCAAGTGCTGGGATTACAGGCATGCACCACCATGCCTGGCTTGTTCCATACATTTCAAGTAACTGAAAATTAAGTTATATTAATTGTAAGTCTGTCTAGCTTATTAAGCTAAAAATTTACATATTTTGCTAGTTTTACTTTGCTATTTTCCTTACTCTGTCAGATATTTCCAAGTCCTCTCATGAAGTAAAATGGCAAGTATGGCCTTTAAAAAATAATTCTTAAAGTCTGTATTTACTCACCAATGCTCATATGGTTTTGTGTGTTTGGGACCAACAATAAAAATAAAGAAGCAGAAAAAAACAAAATTTGATAATTTACTATAAGACACCAACCATTCCCTCCATCCCCAACATTGTATTTGTACTTTGCTATCAAGTATCTCACTTTGACTTCAGGATTTTTATCTTGAGCTGAACAGAGTACGTTTTATCATCTAGCAGGGACAAAGGAGGAAAAAAAAGGGAGACCAGAAGTAAAAATACGAACCCAAAGTTTCTTCACCACAATCATGTTTAAAATGGGGTACTATGTTTCAAGGGTATCCAACAATTGCTCAGCAGATTTCTACCTAGAAATGTGAGTAAGTTAAGGGGCTGTTACTTTGATGATTCTCATGGCTTGCCTCAACAGGCCTCCAAACACTGGGGAACACAGTGTGCATTTGGCCAGGGCCTTTACAACAGTTCATATCACTCTGGAAAACCCTAACGCCTTTACTACTACTACATCCTTATTCTTTACTTTTCATTTGTTTATTGCTCATTACTCTGGTAAGAATTTTCACTGTGCCTATCAGTTTTCGTTCCCTCCACTTTTTTGGTTTGATCTGAAATCAGCCTCTTTAAAAAAAAAAAAAAATCACAAAGCACACTGGCCCAGCACCCTCCCCTTTCCTGAGCCAAGTCTATTTCCTGCTGCAGTCTTGCCATCTCCACCCAACTCACTATCACATTCACTGTTGTAATGTGACCCCCTCCTTGTTGCCTGAGTACACCCCGTCCTGTTCCTGTAAATTTTTGTTGGGGGGCAGAGCACTGGACACATCATTCACCAGTGTCCAAGTGTGGCAATAACCTCCTACCGTTCCTGCCGTTCCAAGACTTCGATGTCTCTCATGTAAAACCTGCTATTTTTTATTCAGATTTATGTTCTTCTGGATATACCACCTCTTAAAGGTATGGTTTCTTAACCAGAATGAGAGAATTCAAAGGTCCATGAATTTGGATGAGGGGAAAAAATTATACCTTAATTTTGTTAAATTTCAACTTAAATTTTGCACATCTGAAGGTAGGTAATATAATAGTATTCACTATACCTGAATATTCATCAACAGAACACAATGTAGATGGTACAAATACCTTACAACACCATACATGCTCACTGTGATTGCAACATTAGTTAAGACACGCTTCTAGATGTTATTTACACATTGATAAAGAAGTATATGCTATATCAAAATTTTTGTTTATATATATATATATTTTTTTTAATTTTTAGTTTATTTTTTGGGTACTGGGGATTGAACTCATGACTGTGCCCTTGCCAGGCAGGCGCTTAAGCCACTGAGCTAAATCCCTGGCCCACTCCTTGTGTATTTTTAAACCCCCCCCCCCAATTCTGAGAACGGTTCCACAGTCCCCTCTCCCCGACAAAGTGAAGTGCTTTTCATAAGTTACTGCATCTTACATATGGGAGAAATCTGGAGCTTGGTCCAGGGCCTCCTGTCACTGCACATACGTATACGTCTTACACCTCCTAACAGGGTTCGGTACACCTTCTAGACTCCAAAGGTCTCCGTTTACACCTATCTCCATCACTCCATATATACAGCTGCCAAAATCCTGTTACTTGAAACCAAACTAACTGTACAATCTTAAATCATGTTTAGGCCAATCATGTTTCACTTTTATGAACAGCATCTATCATCTCAGAACTGTTAAGAACCAGGTACAAACTTGTCATAATCTAAAGCTGAAATCCCTGAATATTCTTAAAAGCAATGATGTTGACCACTTCATTAATGCATTTCAATCATTAACTTCTTCAGTTGCATCCTAGAACAGGCTCAAAAATTCTCCCCCATAAATTTTACAACATTTTTTTTCTACTTCCTTTATGATTCTCTCCTAGTCAACACGCCAAACTCACAAGCTCCCAGACTCTTCTTTCTTTACTGTTCCATTCTATTATCTCTCATCGGGTTTCTTTTCTTCTTCCTCCTTTTTTCTTCTCTCTCTCTCTCCCCCTCCCTCTCTTTCTCCTTCTCTACAAAACTGAACTCATTATTGATCATCTCAAACACACACGGTATCTTTCAGACTGCTGATGTACATACCATATAATTTTATCTCAACCCCAGCAAACTGCAACCTGAATCAATGCTAAAACATGCCTGCTTCATTTTGATATTGAGATTGCTGAGATATTTGGAGTGGTGGTGGAGAGCATATAACTATCCAGAGTTGAATCATCACAAATTAATGGTTTTTGGCTTTGGGTAGGGCCCTTAGGAGAACTCACTGACTTTTGGAATAGTGGTCCTTGCTCAGTTCTTCCTCATGTCATTATGGTCAAATATTCCAAATATGACACAGTGGAGCTCCTAACCAATCAAATCCATTTCCATTTTCTACCCATATAAAACTAAGGAAAGAGATCTTTATGCACAATCTGTAACTCTAATAGTTCCTGCCACCTCTTCCTGCTCCCTTCACTCACACTCATCTTTGTAACTTTTTTCTAGTCTCAGAAAATAAGTTTAAGGCCAATTTACTCTCTTAGTGCTTGTAGAGCTGCTATTTGTTTTCTCTCTATCCTCCTTTTTTTTTTTTTTTTTTTTTTTTTTTT
>RJWM01007328.1:0-78757 GCA_004363535.1 Dasyprocta punctata
CACTTCAATGTTTGTACACTGTCTAGTGATGAGTCTGTGAAAGAACTCTCCAGGGGGTATTCATTAGCCTCTCAGAGTGTTCACTCTTATGCAAAGCATCTGCACAGAACACCTCTGCCACCCTCAGGGATTTGGTTAGAATTGTAGTCCACCTCCTTTCTCCCAGTCCTACTCAAGTGCCTGCATTTTAACAATATCCCTCACATGATCCATGTGTGCTTATAAGTTTGAGAAGCACTGCCCTGCCACACTAGCATAGTGTAACTGTATTTCAAAAGTGATTGAGACATTGCTGTTACTACCCCCACAATGCCTACCCTCTCAGCCCACTTTTCACTGTGGTAAGCCGCTCTGACCATGTATCCCAATTTGCAAGAAAAATACACATTTCTCTATGTGCCATGAAGTTTAACACAATAAAGGACTAGGAAGCCCTCCTTGGAGCTAATCAAATTCTTATGATAACTCCTTCCAGTGATGAATTCAGTAATGGACATAAAGCTCAACTTCAATCAATGAAGTATGGGGGAAGTTCTCTTATGGGAAGTTGGCAAACTCTTGCAATGCCTTTCCTAAGATTCCAAAAAAAAAAAGAAAAGAGTGATATTCTTTTGTTATTTTGGTCGCTGCTGCAATGGAAAATTAAGCCAGAAATTGCTGATAAAGTTTGCCTCAAACTTAAGGATGAGGTCAACACCAAAGATGTCAGTGCAGAGAGACTAGAAGCAGCACTGCCACTGATGACACTGCAGAGACCCCAAAACTACTCTACCTTGCAACCTGCACTGCCACTCCAAGTAATGTATTACCTTATTTGTCAATTTGAGTTGAGAGTTCTGCTAAAATCAAAATATAGGAAAGAAAGGGCAATTGTACTTGCTGAGACTGAACTGGTTTCACACACTTTTGAAGTTTGCACTGATTTCATTTACTTTTGAGAAAGATAAAGCAGTTCCAATGCCATCTATAATCGAAACATTCTATCCATATTTTTCACAATCCAACCTCTCACTGAAGTCCACAGGAGTGTGAGCTCCCAGTCATAATTCCCTGAGCAGCAGAACTGAAATGGGCTCTTTGGTATTGCCTCCTGGCACAATAAATGTCAACAAATGTGTGCGGAATGAGTGAATGAATGAATGAATGAATGATGGCACAAGTTCACTGAATGAAAGTTGCATTCCACAATGTTAACAATTGCTTTGAATTCTATTTTATTACTTTTTTTAAAAAGCTGCCAAGGCTCATCAATAAGTTACTGTTACTAAAAAGTCTTCAACCACATTGCTATAGTTTGGGTCTTAACTATTCTTAAATATTCTATATGACGAAGGCTTAGAGGCTAGCTGGGGTCTATTAGGAAGTGAAGAAAACTTTAACAGTTGGGGCCCACGGAGAGATGTGAGGGCATGTGGGGTGTTCCCAGGAAGAAAACTACAGGACTCCACTCCATTCATCTTTCTCTCCTCTGGTTACAAGCCATAAGGTTAAGTGATTTTGCTCTAAAACATGCTTTTACCATGATACGCTGTTTTACCATAGAACAAAAAACAACAGGGCCAGCCAATTACAGACTGAAACTTCCAAATTTCTGGGGTAAAGTAAACCTTTTCTGTTTGAAAGCTGTTTTTCTCAAGCATTTGTTATAGCAACAAAAAGTTAATTCATACATCATGACACATATCAGTTTGCTTCAGTGTGTAACATTCCTATACGCCTACTTCTAATATCCCTAATTACATAGCACGTAATAGTTATTGAACAATGCAAAAGAAAATATCCTTATCACCATATCATAATACTACAAACCCTGAAACCATTGGATAGCTTACATTTTATTTTTCCACATACTGAAAGGTATATGCACAGTCAGGTATGTTCCCTCCTTGTCCAAGGATAAGACATTGGAAGCTACAGGTTTAGTAAAATAATCGTTTCCCCAAAGAGCTTTCTTGTTCATGGTAAACATCACTCAGTGTTGGTGGTTCAGAGAGTCAGTGTGAGAGGGAGCCTTTTAGGATGAAGTCAGAATGCTCCTTACTTGTTTGCCTGTGAAAACAATGCACATGATGTTTCTCTCTTCACTAAGCTCATTTTGAAGGAAGTATTCAAAGAAGGAAGGAACAGCGTACGGAAAGTCAGGACCCTTTTTCTAACTGGTTAATAGGTGTCAAATCACCTCTCTGGGCCCCACATACCCCATTTACAAGAGAATGGGGTTTCATTAGACAGCAATTTTCAGGCTTTGCTGCACATTAGAATCACCTAGGGATTTTTAAAAATACAGACAGTTGAATCCCATCACCAGAAATTCAACTTTAATTGGCCTGGGAGGGGCAGGGATGAAAATCTCTTCTGCAGCCATGACTGAGAACTAGCAAATTAAATATATTTAGGTTTTTCTCATAACTTGATCGTTTTATTATTGTAGTTTGCAAGGGTCCTACAACTCAGTTATGTTCAACCAGAATTCTTTCTTTCACAAAAAAGGAAATGCCATGGGAAGATATTACATACCAATCCATCTTTCTCTGCTTTCTACTTAAACCCAGTTCTAAAATCCAGAACTATACTTTGTAGCCATAACTAAAAAATGAATAACAAATAACTTCAATATACAGCGTAGGTCCCAAAGGAATGAACATATATATATATTTTTTTTCATTCAGATATATATCTATATATTCACTCAAAGATACATATATATTCATTCAGATATATATATATATTTATATATTTATATATGAAGTTCTTTGCATGTCCTTCAGTCTCATGAATTAGGAAGTAGTTTTGTCTCTGCAGCAAGATTTACTCTTCCCTCATCTTGATCAAGGATCCATAAAAGACACGAAATTAGCTTAGGAGAGACTACATAAGTATCCTCAGTCACACGCATATATATTTATTTTACTCCAAATATAAATTCTCAAGTTACCCATGTAACCAACTATTGGGCTATATCAAACTGTATTTTTACTGGAAAAGAAAAGCACTTCTGACACGACATAGATAACACAGACAACACTACCCTAGGAGAGAATACCGATTTAGTAATTTTAATACAGGGATACTACAAGTAGTAACTTTTCACTGTGCTTTGGGCAGACTCCCACTGCCAGTATCTGTATTTCTGTGCTTCAGAGCTTTCTCCAAGACAGGAAGACTGGTTATGCTGAGCTCAGCGTATGTGGATTTAACATACCCTCAACCAGGGAGTCTTGAAGTTTCTTTATGAACATCTCAGTTGCCTGGCCCTTCAGGTGAGATAAATTTGAGGCAGGTGTTTTTCAGTGACCTTGAAAGTTTTAAGCCTTTAGTTGTCCTACAGTACCAGGCTTAATAACATACCTCTTCTTAGCTTTCTCCTTTCTCTGTAAACATTCCTTATTCATTCCCCTACTGAAGTTTCCTGCACCTGAGAAATAAAATTTTTATTCTTGAATACTGTCTCTGACTGTTTCTGGGAGAATTGAACTAAGAAAACACTGTTACCAGCTTTGAAAGCGCTCAAGGATACCAGGCAGTATTCTGCTCGTGGGTGTGGTGGAAACACAGCCAAAATGTGGCACAAGAAAGAAAATGAAAGAGAGGACAGAGGAGAGAAGAGAAAGGAGAGAGGAAAGAGGCGAGAGAGAGGCAGAGAGGCAGAAAGAGAGACAGACAAATAGAAAATGATAGAAAGAGACAAGAGAGGCAAGAGACTGGGATAGAGAGCATGAATTATATGAGACAGACAGTCAAGTAGGACACATTAAAAAAATTGAGCAGAGATTTTAAAATATAAAAGAACTCATATGCAAAAGTCTTCTGTCCTTTTAAGTAAACAAGATAAAAAAAAGTTTAGACCAACTATAAGTTGAACACGATTGTATTCCTCTCTCAAAAAACACAGGGCAGTTTCACTCTGTATGCTATGGTTGCCACTCTGATTTATGCTACATGAACCTTCCTGGTTCTTCAATAGACATTACAGAGCCAGCTCAAATTACACATCTCCCCTAACATTGCTTCCCAAATCAATGTAACTTGATTCCTAAGGATGAGAAGATTGTTGCCTACTGGGGTGTAAGAAGGTTTTGGGTAAACTTTGTGCAGTCTGAGAACACTCTTTGGAGGCTTTATAATTGGTTCCATACTCGCTTTTAACATTGGTGATATACACAGTGCACCTTACTTATCTAAAGGAAAAAGGTTTCTCTTGAGAAGACAAAGCAACAATTCCACTCTCTCTTGAATGATCTGTAGTTAAATGATGGGGGAACCTCATTTTTCTGTAAATAAAAGGAGTTTAATGAGTAGTTCACAGAGAAAAGGTAATAGAGTAAATTCAAGTATCTAATTTTATTAGGAAAGTCTTGTGAATTGCCAACTAAATTAAAAGATAATTTCTGTAAAAAGACACTGTACTTGATATAATCAACTGACCTGAAAATGTAGGACTTTGACATTTTGTGAGAAAGCTTGGATAAGGGTTGTTGAGCAGAGAGGGACAGCCATGAACCCCCTCCTTCAGACCAACAGCTCCCCCATCCTGCAGGCCTTGCTGCAGGAGCACAACTGTGAGCTCAGAGATGGCGAGTGGCAGTTGGATCACACAATGCTTTACACACTATACTGTGGAGTTTGCACTTCCTATCAATGATAATAAGAAATGTGTAAGATTTTTAAACTTGATCAGATTTTTTATGAAGAAAATTCACAATGCTTTGTCGAGGACAGAATAGAGTGGAGGGAAAGAGATTAACAGAGGAAAAAGGACAAATACTTTGTAGAGGTAAGCAGAGTTTAGCATGAAGATAGCACTCATTTGCTTTTTCTGTTTGGCAGAGATCTAAGACTTAGGAGGAAGCAGCAGTCAGTGATAGGCTGTGTAGATGTAAATTCTTAATGCACCCATTTGTTTTTCACAACTCTTTTCATGGAGTTAGACAGGTCACATCTAATTATCTAAATTAATACTATCTGTGTTTAGGAAAAAAAAAACTATGATAGTTCATAAATTAAAATAGAATGTTGGCTTTTGCTGTCTTCTGCTGCCTTGAAGTGTTGCCCCAGTGCCATGACACCCTGCCTTGGAGCCAGTGGATCATGGACTGAAACTCCCACAAACTTGAATGCATCAGTTTGCTAAGAAATGTAAGACTTGAAGAGCTGGGGAAAAAAAAAAGCATTAAACCTGTTTTTTTCAAACTTTATCGCCTAACACACTCCTAACAGTTTATGAACAACAGAACATATGATCTAGGTTGGAATTTGCCCTTGACGAACAAGAAAATAATGAGTGATGTGTTGGCTGCAGTGTTGGAACAGATGGATGGTATTATAGCAGGTCCTAAGGCCCTGTAATATTCCAATGGGATTTTTGACTGTCAGTCTCCCACCTCTCCATTCAAGGGAAACTTGTAAGCTCTGCACTTTGTGGAAGACCTGTGTGGATTATTAGAAATGATGGAAACAGATGAGAAGGAAGGCTTGTGATACCAGATCCCAGATTCAATGGCAAAGACATTTATTGTGTGGCTTCACAGTCAAACGACAAATGAACACCTACCTAGAAATGGAGATGTGTATCAAGAAATAGTGGCATACTTAGTAAATGATAGAGTCCCTCGTTCTTCAGGTAAGTGTGTTAAGAGATCAGGTGGAGGCTCAAGGGGAAAAGATTCGAGATTTGGACTTCTGTCCTAAAGAGCATGGAGAGAAGTTAAATGCCACAGAAGAAATGCTGCAGCAGGAGCTTCTAAGTAGGACATCCTTAGAAACTCAGAAGTTGGATCTGATTGCTGAAATACCTAACTTGAAGTTAAAATTGACAGCTATGGAGAATGACAGACTGGATAATGAAGACAGATTCAGAGACACCGAGGAGTTAATATAGGAGACCAGTGGTTAGAGATTGAGAGTTGGTAAAATGGACGAGAGATTTCAGTATGTAAAAAAGCTTAAATCAACCAAAGATGAACTGGCATCATTATAAGAACAACTAGAAGAGAAGGACTCTGAAGTAAATAAGCTGCAAGAAAAGTCGGTTTGCAAGATGAAAGGGGAAGGGTTTGAAATTCTTGATAAAGATGAAAATTATAAAAAGAAGCTCAAAGAAAAAATATTGATGTACAAAAAATGAAAAAAGGTTATAGAGTCTTTGATGGCAGAAAATGAAGAAAAGGACCAGAAAATAGAAGATCTCCAACAGTGCTGAACAAGTACAAGAAAATGCAAGACACGGTGGTACCCCGTCAAGGTAAACATGGTGAACATGAAGACCTGCTCCATTTCAGTTCCATCTCCACTATGCTGGATATACAGGGCTTTAGTGATCTGGAGAAAAGTCCATTGATTTCTCCAACAATGGTGTCTCCCAGCCATGACCCATTCGACACAAGTATTCCAGAAGAGCTTCACACCAGCATCTTGCAAATTTCTTTTCGTTTCTTTCTTTTTTTTTTTTTTTCCATCTTGCAAATTTCAATTCCTTCATTATCGCCTATCCATAGGCATGGAAACTGCTGAAAAATCAAAGTTGCCTCCTAAGCCAGAGACTTCATTTGAAGAGAATGACGGAAAAATAACCATTAATGCTGCTGCTGAAACCCAGTTGGGTGATAATATTTTAACTTCAAATCTGCAAAACTCCAGCAGCCTGGGCAACCTGAAGAAAGAGACATCAGATGGGGGAAAGGAGTCTGTTCAGAAGTCTTCAGAAGATAAAGCTCCAGGAGGAAACATGTTTAGTTGCCTCCCTCCCAAAGCTCGAGGACATGAAATCTCTGTGGATGACAGTGCTTTTGGCACTTGAAAAGTCAGATCTTCCTTTGGTTGTTGTTGTTGTTGTTGTTGTTGTTGTTTAAATCAAAAGTAACAAGAGGACATGTTTAAAGATTTTGCTGCCCATTCCCCTAATGCCAGCATTACAGATGAAGACGCAAACATTTAATTTTAGTCTTCTTTCCACTTTATTTTTCAAATACAGTGTATACAGCAGGCAAGGGATTGTATATTGTTTATAGCTTTAAGTTCTGTTCCTACAGAAGCAAAATTGGAAATTGTGAACTGTTCCTCTTTAGAAGTTGCCACAAAAAATGAGACACTGGTAAAGACAGTTGAATTGTTTTTCCTGTTTAATGCAAAAATCTGAGATACATTTTAGTTAAAGTGTTGCATTTAAAATGAGTATTTTACCACAGTGTTTCCATCCACATCTCCAGTATGGAAGGTTTGGGAATGACATTATCAAATCTGCTTTCATGGCAGTCATCTACGCAGGACATTCTCTGCTTTCAAGACTAATACGGGATTCTGTTACGCATTCTTTGTGTCCACTGGGTCCCAGTCACACTTCCACTTGCCTCTTATTTTATATATTTTTCTAAATATATATGTATATACACACACACACACACACACACACACACAGACAGCACATAGAAAATAAAAGTTTTGAGACATACATAAGATGATGAAAAGGTCACATCAAAAACAAAAATCCCCTTCCACAAATTTCCATACACCAGGAAGCTCCTAAAGAAACCAAAATATTTATTTCTCCACAGGTGAATTTTACACGTTGGTCCTGAAATTAGGTTAATAGACATGAAATACCTCTACTTTGATGACACTGAAAAATCCTTAAACAGTTTAAATATTTTAGTCTTAACTTTGGATACATTGACCTTATGAGCAAGAATTTGAGGGCCATGAATATACTGTTAACTTGAATTCATTCATAAGTATTCATACACTCCAAAATTTTGTAAAACAAATTTCTAAAGAAACAAAAGGCAGAACAAAAAACCTCATGGTATTCCTATTTTCCTCTGCCAAATACATCATTACATCATAATATTAACAGTCTACATAAACCTGCTCACTGTACATTTCTCAGGCTGTCAATGGAACAGAATCCAAAATTTTGAGTATTCAAAATTAGTTTAATTATGGTTATTTTTTAGACAAAATGTAACAAACACCAAAATACTCTTTATAAAGAACAGAAAACTGAAGCAAAAACCCTTCTATGTTTATCTTGTTGTTGTTGGTTTGGAAAAAGTCTGTTTTTCACTCAGTGCTGCATAATTGCTCATGATAGCCAGCTGCATAGAGTGGGTGTACACAAACTGGAGCAGAGGTGTGTGGTCCAGTTTGTGCCAGTGAACTTGATTATAAACTGTATTTGAGTATTAGTGGTATTTTTCATTATCAGCAAGTTACCAAGGTATTCATCAAGGAACCTATAACACTCAATTATTATATATTCATTACTAGAATGATTTGATGCTAACAATGGTTTCTTTGAACTCTACTATTCATTATTGGGTAATTGTATTAGACTTGGCCTGTGTTTGGGTTTTATTTTAATGTGAATTTATGTCACCATTTGAAAAACTCATAGTTAGCCGGGCATGGTGGTGCACGTCTTTAATCACAGCACTCGGGAGGCTGAGGCAGGAGGATCGTTGTGAGTTAAGAGACCGACTTGGGCTACACAGTGAGCTCAAGACCAGCCTGAACTGCACAGTAAGACCCTGTCTCAAAAAAAATAGGGTTGGGGGTTTAACTCAGTGGCTTAAGCACCTGCCTGGCAGGCACGAGGTTGTGAGTTTGATCACTGGTACAAAAAAAGAAAAAAGAAAAGAAAGAAAAACACATATATGTTATTAGAACCTAGTTCTAAATAGCATAAGACTATGACAGGTACAAAATATTCCTCATTCAAGATAATACAGCATAACTAATGATAGGTGACATGGTTAAGAAATAGTTCGATGATACATTTTATTTACAAAATATATGCTGCTGGTAATGCCATATGAGCAGAAATACAGTAAACTGATAATTTAAAAAATAGAATGCCAATTACCACTGACTTGTAATATATATACAGGTGTATATCTAATACCTGCAGATTCTACTCTTAGGTATGTACTGATGGACAAAAATGCATACATGCATGCACCAAAAGTCATGTATAAGAATGGCTGCAGCACTGTCATTTGTACTACTCCAAACCGGATCCAAGTCACATCAAATGTCCACTGACAAGAAAATGGATAAAACATAGTGTATGTAACAAAATAATGGTATGCTATATATGAAAAATGAAGCAACGAAAATGAACAGAACATTGCTTTGTATCAAAACATGGATGAGTATCACAAAAAACATGCTAAGTAGAAAAAGAAGGACACAGAGTGCCTAATGCAGAATTCCATTTATATATTTTAGATGACAAACGTAGAGTGTTAAAAATCTGAGTAACAATTACAGTTGTGCAAGAAAGATAGTCATGATATGAAGGAGACATTTGAGATGTTGATGATCTATTATTTCTTCACTTGACAGGAGACTGAGTAGCAGAGTTTGCTTTGAGAAAATGGATAGAATTACACTCTGAAATCATAAGAGTTGTGTGAAAATTAAGAGATGTGCTGTATATACCACTTAATAAAACACTTATATCCAAAGGAGCAAAGAATCACAAAACCATGTGACGTTAATTATAACAACCTAAAGTTATATTCCCTTCTATTTGCCATTAGAAAAAAATGCAATGGTAAATAAAATGTTTAGTAATAAAGTAAAACAGACTTCCCATGCAGGAGGTAGTGACAGTAGTTTTTAGTATACACCTAAGCTGTGTTATAGCAACTAAAATATCCAACTATAAAAATTCCAGTAACTGCATAAATTAGTTCGAAAAAGTAGCACGATATTAATGAAAGTAAAGTGAACTGAAAACAAATTATGTGCTAGAAACCAAGGAAAATGATCATATCTCACATTTATCACATACTTATGTACCAAGCAACAAGATAGGAAGTTTATATTTAAGTTCATTTTCTTATTTAAACTCATGATAAGCTTATGTTATGAGGTAGTTGTCAATTATATTCATTTGACAGATTATGAAATTGAGACTCAGAAGAGATCAGTCAACCTCAGACCCTTGAGTTTTCGTGCATGTACCTCAGTGGCTGCCACTGGACAAATTATTACCTACCTCTAAACCTTAGTCTCCTCTTCTATAAAATGGAAGGATCCTCACAGAGTTGTTCTGAGTAAGAAATTATAAAACAAGTAACTCAATGCTTAAATTATAAAGTTCAGGCTAAGTCAGACTTCTTTTTAGAACTGAATTAATCAAAAAGGATGGTTTCAGAGATCAAGTGTCTCAATTGTGACAGTATTCACAAACCTGCCTAATTGGAAGAACCAGCATAAATGAATCTTTTTTTTTCCATGAATTAAGATCTTGGACTTTCCCTCTACTTTACTGCATCCTGATATTCCACTAAGGGGTCCAGGAAACTATTTTCATAACAACTTTCCCTTTATCTCAGTGGTTCTTTTTTTTTCTGTTCTTATGATAATAAGGTTATGAAACAAGATTCTGAGTTTCTGAAGACTTAGGCTTCTGAGATTATTTTTATATTGACTCTTAGGTCATGCAGAAAAAATAAATCATAATTCTTCAAATGTTTTTCTGCAAGGATGTATTGTAGTATCAAGGTGATGTGCTTTCTGTTAATTTAATATTGGGATGAAGCTTGAAAAAATAAAGATAAATTATAGAACTGGAGAATTAACATGACATTTAAAATCTTACTCTCAAATAGGTCTTCAGCAAATATTTTAATGTCTGGAAGAAAAGTTTTGCACTCCCATGAGTTTGGGTTTAATTTTCTAACAAGTATGTTTAACATAACAAATTTGGACTTGTGGCTACACATTCATATTCTTAGAGGCTTAAAGGAGGTGATAACAATGCCAGGCTATTGTAGAATATTCTAGAGGTAAATACTGAACATTTTGAATACTAACTAAACGTGAGGTTGGGCACACAAAAAGTCACCAATACCAAGTACGTAAAACATAGTAAAAGGCAAAACCAAGAGATCCATAAATATAAACAAGTGTTTCTCATGAAAGTTCCAAAAGATTTCAATATGCCTGAGGTATATTACTTTGTAAGGCTCATGAGTAGCATATGTGTAAAGGAAAATGTTGGGGGAGGATCTCTCTTAAAAAAAGAAAACACTTTGTTTTGTAGGTGACAACAGGGCAAGAGCAAAAAAAAAAAATCTCTCTTCTAAACTGTACTCAGTTTAAGTGGAATGGCATAACTTGGGACACAGAGCTGGGCTGGGAGACAGGAACAATGGTTATTAATGGAAGGACACTGGGTGGTATGGACCATTTCAGGCTGTCTCTGACGGCGTGGTGTGTACCTTGGGCCAATGCTGGGATATCTACAATGTTGAGGAGAGGGGAAATGGTTTGGGAGTGTTTGCTTCTGTTTCACCCTCCCAAATAATCCTAAGGACTGAATTACTCTGCAGTCCCTCATTCTATGCCACATAGTATTTCACACTTGAAACAAGTTCTTATCAAAGGCACAAACACCAGTTGCTTCTACCTATTCAAGAATAGGGCAGCTGAATGTGCTTAATCACGAGTCACTTTGGGCTGCTTTCCATATTAATTCTCAGGAAGAAGGCTTTTTGTTTCAATTACGGTCTGTTGCTCTTGCCAAAGTCCTAAGGCCAAAGTGAGCAGCACTCTGCCAGGAATGATTTGGTTTGTTCAGGATCTGTAGGAGGTGGGCTGGTCCAAAAGAAGCAACAGGCCAAAATTGGTTAAATGAAATTAAACCGTAAGTGTAGTCATATTTTTCTGTGTAAACAAATATCCAAACAGAATGATAGCTATCCTATTTCTGCAAATTAACATGTTGCTAATAGTTAATGAAACAGTTTCCAAACGAGCATAAACAAGCTCTCTGTAGAAACCTTGTCTCAGTCAAAAAAGAAGAAATGTTCAGGCTAAAATAGATTTGTATACCTTTGGAAGGAAAGCATATTTAAAATATTGTCCTGCTTTGAAAAATAAAATGCATTTTACTCATTTCCAGATTTAGGCTACCTCTCTTTGGGGAGAAGACAACCCTTTAAAATAGCAATTGTTTCTGGAGAACATACATATTTCATTTATACCCTCTCAATCGGTTGCGAATAAAAAAAAAAACTTTTTCCAAATGTATTTGTACAGAATATATCTTTAAAAATCATAGGTAATGAGCCAAGAATGTTGGTGCATGCCTTTAACCCCAGCACTCAGGAGGCCAAGAGAGGAGGATCACTGTGAGTTTGAGGCCAGCTTGGGCTACATAGTGAGTTCAAGGCCAGCCTGAACTACATAACAATACCCAGTCTTAAAAAAATAGTATTGATAATGAATCTCCACACAAGATTTTTATTCAGACTGTGAATATAATGCCTTACAATTTACAAGTAAAATAGAGTATAGTTTTCTAAAACCCCTTGGCTTAATTGTATAAAGAACTAGTAAAAGGAAATGTAAGCTCAACGGGGTTTTAATGCCTTCATATTTAATCTTCTAATGGCAGCATTTCAAAAGGAAAATATAGCAAAACTACACAGTACAAGTGCACTTAAACTCACTCAACGCTTCACAGACTGTAAAAATTAGAATATATTATGTATTTTGTATGCACAGCAAAGTCAAAGTCATCAGCAAACTGATACGACAATTCAATAAACTATATTGAAGATGTTTATACCTAGGTAAGAGCTCTGGACAAGCTGCATACTCCAACTATTTAGCATCTCAAATATATTTAGTAGAAAGCTACTCAAGAATGCCTGTCACTTATGCACTTCTAGAGAAAGAGCTATTGGCTCGATAGGTTCTTTTGGTTTAAAAGAAGATTTTTATGAGCTAATATAAATATTGATTTCACTAAAAATTTCAGAATGGTTTATGAACTTGTGTATACAATATCAACATTCCCATTTATTCATTGGGTTAGATTTCAATAGGAAGCTAAATACTGAAGATTTTTCAGGAAAGTCTCTAATGACTCTTTTTGTACAGTAAGATTTTGCAGATAGTTACTTCTTTCTTCTAGAAGAGCTTATGCTTTGAGAAAGCAAATGGCAAATCAAAGAATAAAGGCCCAAGTTTTAATGTATTTCATGATTCCTATGGAACTCAACATTCACTCATCCACTAAAAAGGCTACTTTTCAAATTAGGCATTCAATGAATATTAAGTTGACAAGCTACTAGTACACTAGGAGAAAGGTCAAGTTGACAGAATAGAAGACAGCTTGTGCTCTTTAAAGAAGCTCATATTCTAAAGAAAATCCAAGGAGAAGAATGAATAAATATATATAGGTATACTAAAATTCACATAGAAACACCTACACATGAAGTTCAATATTTCTATGAACACTATGTTAGGCCTAATTGAAAAATAATGTGTTTAACCTTAAACCTACATACAAATAGAGCATGCTTTTCTCACTGCTATAATTAAAAGAAAAAAAAAAGAAGAAAAGAAAAGAAAAGAAAAGAAATTGAAACCTAAGCACCAATTTGAAAGGTGAATAACCTGGAGGAAGTAGTAAAACTGAACTCCACAAAAGAGCCTCCATGGGAATAGCTACACCACATCTGTAGTTTAGAAAAACAGGGGTCCCTTCTCAAAAAGAATCATCATAAATAATAGAAGTTTGGGAGTGGAGTATTTCCTAAATATTGAAAGACCATGACAACCCAATTTAATTTTTTTTTTTTTTCCTTTTTGAGACAAGGTCTTGCTATGCAGTTCAGGCTGACCTTGGGCTCACTTTGTAGCCCAGGCTAGTCTCAACTCGCAAGGTTCCTCCTGCCTCAGCCTTCTGAGTGCTGGGATTACAGGAGTGTGCCACCATACCCAACTGATAACCCAATTTATTGTCAGGTAAATGAAAATGTAAATTAGGTCAAACGAATTTATGCACAGTATACACACACACAGATACACACACACAAAGAAGATTCCATAAATAAGGGCAAATACACTTACAGGATAAGTATGCTTGTCCCAGAAAAGGAACTGGGCCTGGGAGAATTTCTTTTACATCTAGGCTTTTTCACAGTAGTAGTGTCTTTTGTCCTTCACAGGGATGTGAGTCAGAGCACATTCTAGCACATTACTTACTGCCCTGTTCAACCAACTTATATAAAGATAGGAAACATGTTTGAAGAGCAAAAAGAATCCTTGTACATTGTTCATGAGAGTGTAAATTAGAGCAGCGTTATGGGAAAAAGTTTCAAAGCATCTCCAAAAACTGAAAATAGAATTATCAAATAATCCAGCAATTCCATTTATGGGTTTTTTATCAGAAAGAGCAGGGATTAGCATGTGAAAAAGATGCCTGCTTGTCCATGTTCCTTGCACACTATTCACCACAGCCAACACATGGAATTTCGCTCAGTGAATTCAAGAATAATGAAAATGTGACATATATACACACAGGATCCTATTTGGCCTTGAAAAAGATATAAACTCACTCATTTGAGACAATATGGATGGAATAGGAGAACATTATGTTAAGCGAAATATACCAGGCACAGAAAGACAAATAACTGCGTGCTCTCAGTTAAGTATGAAATCTGAAAAAAGCAACTCATAGAAACAGAGTAGAGTGGCAGTTACCAGACCAGGGGAGGTGAAAATGACAGGGGAATGATAGCCAAAAAGTACAGAGTGCAATTAGATGGGAGAAATGAGTGTTTTTAAAAAATTAAGCTCTATCAGAGCATGGTAATATAGTTAATAAAGGTTGTACATTGTAAATTTCAAATATTCTTAGTATTAAAAATTAAGAGCATTTGAAGTGATAGATATGATAATTATATTGATTTCCTTACTTCACACTATATTCCTAACATCATTTTGTACCCAGTAAATACAAATCACTACAATTTGTCAGTTTATAGTAAAACATCCATTCTATAAATATATCAAATATGTATTTGGACAACTTTAAAATTAACTTTAATTAGGCCAAACATGTGTTAGAAATCAGAAGCCTATTTACAACAGAATAAATGTCAAACTAAATTCTAATAATTAAATTCCAGGATTCATTTCTGAGCATTAAAGAAAGTTATAGAAGGCTACAATTGCCTTCTTCAATGTAAAAGTTCGATATATACCCTGCAGACAGGCCGACATCACTTAATTTTCATTTATTGAATTTATCTACATTATTCATGAATTTGGATTTAATTTCTACCTGTACTTCTTCTAAAAGTTGTAATTGTTATATGTCAAGTGCTTAGAACAAGTTTCCTTTTCCTAAGTCACAACAGGAATACAAATTCCCTTAAATTCCTCCTACTGTCAAATTTTACATATCTGTTTCTATACATTTGCCTCACACACTAAGTATACAGTCTTCATGTTTGTGCTCAAATAAAATCCTTTTATTCCTTAGATAATTTCCTAGTTCACATTAAAATATTAAAATTATTGCTTAATCCTAATGTTACAAAGTTTTAGCTTTCATTGATGGTTTGAGGAAGATGTGATAAGAATTACCATAAATATAAATGCTTTGTAATTCTTTTTCATTTTAAATACTTGGAAAACCCCATAGGGATGGTCCAATAGTTTTCACCTACATGCTGTCTTCTTGACCATAATTTTTCTTTCTTTGTAAGGCTTATTTTGACTACTTCGGCTCTGAGTATTTCCCTCTTGTATTCATTAATCATATCTCTTCCTTCCCTTCATTAAACTCCTGGACTTATGAGGTTTCTTTAATTTGCTTTATTTTGATTTCATGGTCCTCTGCTTTGTTTTCCCCAAAAGGTTTACATCTTTGAATGAAGAAACTGTGATTATTTTAAGCTGGCATACTAACTATACCCTTAGATCTTAAATAATTCCCACTAGAATAATTTTTCATTTCAATGAATTATGTATTTTTACAATAATATAGAGGAAAATTGTCTTAAATTGACTCTTGGTCTTAAATTGATACATGGTATTTAAAGGCAACCAACACTACACATGTGATTCAAATTAAAAACAGAGGCAGGGGATTTTTCATCCATTAACAATCTATATAGTATCTAATCAAAATCAAGTTAAAAGGACAGAAATTAGTATAATTGAATTAGTGATAGAAGCCAGGCAGTTATTCTATTAAAATTTTCCCAGTTAACACAGGATCTACATACTCATTCTAAACATAAAGAACATTTATCTAACCTGATCTTGTGTTCCACCTATTCAATTGATTTAAAAACCTGAATGTCAGTCCTGATGCAATGAGTATGAAATTGTAAGTATGAAATTTGAGTTCCTTAGAATAATTCTTAATTTAGACTCTGCTATGTGTAGATAAAGCAAATTGAAATACTCTTATCAACTCTTCTTAGAACAGCAATTTTATTAGATATCTATATGGAAAGGCATCAATTAGGGGTTCACTTATGAGAATAGGCTTGACTTTTAGGAAACAGAAAATGTTATAAGAGACTTTGAGAATTGTGGAAAACTGGTGAGATTGAGATTGAAAAATAATGAAGATAAAGGAACACCATTTTTGGAATTGGTTAACTATATTGCCAAAAGTAATGTGATTTTGCACCAATGTTACGTACATGTAACATAACATTATATGTATATCATATTTTAATATCAAATTAACCTTCAAGATCATTTAAAACTCAACTGGATTTCATTTTATAACTTCCTAAGGATCCCAAGTTGGTCTTGGCATTATCTACCAGTAAGTAAACTCTTACAACTGATTCTATTATTTTCATGTCTGCCTTCCTAACCTTTCTCCCAAGCTTGTGAACTACTCAAAATAAATGAATTACTTCAATTTCCACAGAAAACAGCACTGGGGATAATTTTTAGGTTTTTATGTGTTGTTTCATACACTTTACCTGATTCTTGAGGTCCAGTTTGGGACATGGTCGACCTCCATTGTAAGGTTTCTCCTTTAGCCATTTGGATCGAATTTTCACTCCAATCCCACAAGATGAACTGCAAGATCCCCAGCTAGACCAGTCACTTAACTTGCAATCAAATGGGCAGGGGACAATACATTCTTCTTGAATATAACCTGAGAGAAAAAAATTAAGAGAAGAAAGGAAAGAGAAGAAAATGTACTAATCAGATTCACTTTTTATTTCTATTATCACAGTTCAAATTTCTGCACAATTACTGCCACAATGGTTCTAATCATTTTCTTCACAGAAAAACAGACCAAAGCTTTAGGAGACAGATAAATATGATTACATTTGCATTCGAATTTGTACAATTCTGTTTAATTCATTTGAGTCACAAAGTAATTATGAGATAGAAGTAATTAAAAAAATTCAGCTCTGGTTTCTGATACAAAGAAATGAAGGAGTTCAGGGTTACAGATGGGACCATCTTTCCTCACTGGGCATATTACATCCATCCCATAATTCTTGCAACTCGCCTTCTTAAACATGGAGAATAACAGGGTCAATCTTTCTTATGTCTATGAATTGCAAGCCTTTTTCTAACATAGATGCTGATTCTCACAGAGAGAATGACTTGGTCAAATGAAAAGGATAAAGAACAGACCACCAAGTAGGAAAAATAGGATGTTATTGAAAGAAGAATGTGGAGGAATAGTAAACAGTTGTATCACACGATATTGTATGGCAATCAAGAGATATGAGTTGAAAGATAATGTCAGAAATTCTAGCTTTATTCCTGTCTTCAGCCCACTTCTTGCTACAGTGTTCTTCTCAATGATCTCATTGTTTTAACTGTCACCTCTACTAAATACTAAGAAATATGCATGCCCCATGATGATCTTTCTACAGAATTCTACGCTTCCTACTGAGTCACTCTAATTAGATGCCCAATTACACCATCTTCACCATATCTAACACTGATGTCATCAATTTCCTCCTAAAACATTCTAATTCTCTTGTATTCTTCATCTCAATTAACTGCAACATCATCTGAATTCTGTATTGTTGAGTGTGGGTACTACCAGTGATTGAATGTCATTCCTATAATTAGTTTATGTTGCATGGCAAAGATGAAGGGAATTTAGAGATATAATTAATGTGGCTAAGAAGTTGATCAATAGGAGTTAATTAAAAGGGAAGTTATCCTGGGCGTGCCTGACTTAAATCAAGTGTAATGCCTTGAAAGATGAACTAGTCCTATTTCATAGTAGTTATCTTACTGACCATGAAGAAGTCAACAGCCATGTTGTGACATGCCAAAAAAAGTCATATTATTTTGAGCTTTCTTTCATTATTTTACATATTGATTATACATGCTATAAATTCTTATGTTAAAACTCACAAATATGTTCCTGAACGTGCAATTCTTTTGCCAGTCCCTCATTCAAAATTTCACCACTGCTGGCCCAGAATAATGTAAAATGCTCTCTACTCAGTTTCCTTTTCTCCTAATTATTCTCTTTTGGTATCTGTCAACCATTCTGAGGAAAAGCTACTTTTCAAAATAGATGAAAACTCATATTACTCCTCTCTTTAAGTCTTTGACTATTCTCCACTGACTTGAAAATAAAACACCAACCCACCATGCAAAAACAGAAAATCAAACAAAAAACAAACTTCTATGAGAGGCATAGTCTAAGCAATGCTTTTCAACCTTGACTGTAAGATATAACTTTATTGCCAAGACAGAAAAAAATGACAATTCAACCAGGAGCTCAAAGGATAGCACCCAGATCCTGGCAATAAAACTCCCCAGGTGATTCCAGAGTACTTTCAAGGTTGAGAAGCTTTCCTTTTTTTTCCCTCTTGCATTTTGAATTCTACCTATACAGCTACTCCATTTTTTCCAGTCATAGTTACATCTTTGCTCATGAAAATTAAATTATTTCCCTAACTATTTTTGCTATATAAGTTTTGCCTATATAGTGACTACCTTGTTTCAGCGCCTTTCCTTAAGGTCAGATTGGCAAAACCTGAGACCTTGGCCAATCCAGCAGCCTGTTAAACTGGTTTTATTTGTGCTTAAAGTAGGACTCTGAAGCTGAGAAGAAGAGGATGCTAATTCCACACTGGTGACACTTTGATGTCTACTCTTTATCTTCAACCAAGCTCTCTTACTGCCTGGTCATTCCTTAAATTTTCTTTTCAGCATTCTGTGGAAATCTCATCAAAATCTTCTCCACCTTTAAATTTCGGAGACCTTACCTCTTCTATTCCAGGAAAAAAAAAAATGGACTAAAATGCTTCCAATTTCCTATGACTACGTATCTATATGCATCCCTAGTTTTTCTTCATTCTTCATATTTAAATGGAGGAGCATTTGTTTTCCGATATATGGCACATTCTTCATTTCTACAGTTCATGTCTTCATGTTTCTGGGCTTTTTCACAACGTCGCTTCCGTGGCTGCTTCTCTCCCCCCTCCTTCCTCACTCCCTCTCCTTCTGTTTTAATTTTATATTTCCATTTACTTAGGTTAGCTTTATTTTATTTATTTATTTATTATTATTTTATTTTTGGTACCAGGGATCAAACTCACCACCTCACGCTTGCCAAACAGGTGCTTACACTGCTGATCTACATCCCCGGACTTTAGTTTTAGAATGATTTTATCCTAAAAACGAAACTGTGTTGAAATAATAAAAGCATAAAATGAGAAATAAAACAGGGAAGTATTTTTAAAATACTGACCAAGTTAAGATCTGGTAGAATCATGTGAGTTAAAATGATGAATGTGTCTTCATTTCACACTATTTAAAGATTTGGGATTATAATTTATACAGTTTTATAGTATTAGAATTTATTTGTTATGCTATTTATTTAATGAAAATGAACCATACTACAAAGTTTCATTTTTTTAAGAGTTATATTCGTTTTACAGAGATGGGAAAATAATTGGGAGTGGTGTTTTAGCAAGTCAATTTGACATGTTAGATCAATAGCTTTCCATTGTTTCTAAGAAAGCAAATGACAGTGTTAAACATTTATTTAAAATCTCAATTCATTAGCATGTAAAAATACAGACAAACACAATAGGGCTGGCAGTTGGGTTTAGTAAATTTATATTTCAGCTATGAAATACCACTTATGATAGCAGCTGCACGCTCTCCAGCAAGGTTCCAACCATGACTAGGTCTCCACGAGGTCAGAGAGGGGAGCAAGGAAAAGTGCCTACATTATTGTCACTTTTTAAAATTCCTAATATATTTTAGGTGTGGATAAGTTAGTATTATTTTTATTTCATTCATTCATTCATTCAGCGGTGCTAGGATTGAACCTAGGGTATGTGCACTATAGACAATTGCTGTACCACTGAGCCACATGCCCAGCCCCCAAAGCTTTATTTTATAGACTTGTCAGAAGTTGAAAGGGAAGTGAAATCCTTGAGATAGCCAGCTAACTATCCAGTAGAAAAAACATCATAAACTGTATGTGGTGGCCTATGCCTGTAATTCAAACACTCGAGAGGTTGAGGTAGGAGGATTGCCATGAGTTCAAAGCAAGTATGAGTTACACAGGGAGATCAAAGACACCTTGAACTACATGGAGAGACACTGATTGAAGCGCGCGCACACACACACACACACACACACACTAAATTATTATGGTCCTAGAATGTTCTTTTTAGTTCTGGAATGACATAATACAGAATTAATTTGCCCTTGAAGTAATTCATATTTTAGAAGTTTTAATAATGAACAACTTCTAAGTATATAATCAAGTACTTAAATTATATGACACAGATAATATACAGAAATTCTATGATGATTTGAGATCATATGAATGTTTTCTAACTTCAATCTTCTAAGAAATTTTTGTGAAAAATTTTTATTGTGGCATATACAAGTTTTTATACTTGATCTTAACCAAAAGGCTGAAAAGCAGTTACGGGTTTTAGACTAATTTTCTGGGCCTGTCTCACTTGCTATAACTAAATGTCTCAGGTCAATTTAATATAGCAACCTAAATAACTGATCTTTTAAAATTGAATCATCTAGGCAATTTACTCAAGAAGGTATCTCCAGTTGGTCATACTGACAGACTTTCAACATTAACTCTCTGTACCAGTTTCCTGCAGACAAAGATTATTTTTTCCTAGAAGACAATGAGGATATTAGGGACAAATGGAACATTAGACACAGAGTTATCACAATGGTAGGACTACTTGCAGTAAGAGAGAAACCACTTTATATCTAGTGGTTTCTCTCATTACTGCAAGTAGGTGCTGTTAAAATTAAAGCAAGTGAAAGGTTAACCACATCATAAACTTGGCATTTACAGCAGTATGAAGATGCACAGATTGTTGATAATGTTCACGAGCAATTTCTAGAACTGAGGCTTGTAGGGCCTATATGAAGTCCTCTCATTATATCATCTTGCCTTAAGAGAGTTTTACTTAAAACTACGCCATCTGCAGTACTCAGCACTCAGAGTTTAACTTGAAATCATCAGGGTATTCCTCAAATATTTCTGCATATTCCTCAACATTTCAAGGTGGACACATGGGAAGTGTGTATTTCCTGCCCCGTGAAGTTAGTGAGGGTTTAAAATTTGCTTTAGTAAATGAAATGTGAGCAGAAGTAAAGTATATCACCTCCAAGTGGAAAGTTTAAGAGCTGGACCATAATTTGCTATAGTCTTTCTTTATGCCGCCTGGATCAGCAATGTACTAAATAACAGTTGACCTATCCTCCAGGGTTTAGGGGTGAAGGTGATATGGAGTGGAGCCTCCAGTCAACACAAGATGGACATGGACCCTGAGTGCCCCCTTGACTTCCAGCCATGGAAATTTTGAAGTTGTCTGTTTAATTTTTACATGCAAAATCTTCTAGCCCATCCTGATGGATCGGCATTTCACAGAAAGTTTATCTTTAGAAGGTAAAATAAAGAGCATTATGGAATAAATATTTAGAATATTTTGAGAATCTATAGTGCCCTGAGAAAATAAAATAATGCAAATCAGCAGTTAACAAAGTCTGAATATCAGCATTGTCAAATGAGAATGTGACTTTGCAAAAGTTGAGCCTATGTATATATATTGCAGGGACATTTATAATTTATTATTAAAAAAGAACTGGCAATATGGATAATACATCAAGGTCTAACCTTATGTGATCTAGGATAAAATATTAAATCTCAATAGTTGAATTTCCTTCCACTAAAATAAAAATATAACAATACTGCTCCTTTGTAATGCTCCGTAATGCTTCAAGGTCAAAAGATATGATAAAAAGAAGATCGTGCAAAAAATTAACATACAATATAAATGACCTACTAATATCTTACAAATACCAAAAGCTATATAGAAAAGTAGAAGTGTTCTTTCCTTATTATGTTTTTGGAGCTACAGATTGATAGAGAATATAATTCTGTAAAGACACTTTAGCAGAGAAATTATAGGGTAATAATTTTCAAATTTGGAAGTCATTTCTCATTCCACATCATTTCCATGTAAATTAAAGGCTAGGATAACACTGACAAAATGAGTGATTCTGTATTGTGTCAGTAAATCAGTTGTTGTTTGAATCTATCTCTATCTTTCCAAGTCTCCTGCCACCAGCCAAGGCCAGACTCATTTTCTCTCTCATTATCTCTCACTTGGATTATTATCATAGCCTCTTAACTGGACTCCAGATCTTGAATGTCTTCTTTCTAATCCATCCCATGTCTGGTCAGCTGCCACATTAATATCCCTAAAGCAAAACTCTAAGTATATCATGGCTTTCCTTAAAATAAATAACCATTACAGCATGGCAGAATTTGATTAATGGATGGGCATAAAGAAAGCAAGGGGAGAGAATAGAAATCAGAGGAGAGAATATATGTTAAGTGAAGATTGAAATTAACCCAAAACGTTTCCCAAGAAAACAGAGAAGCCTTCTGCACAAAGAATTTGAGTTTAAGGACAAGTATAAATTTGGTTAAGACACTGTGAGGTCATACTAGAAGGTCATATTTGGAGGGCTTTGAAAATTGATTAAGAATGTTAATACTAACTTGGGTGTTACTATGGTTGGGGTCTAAAAAGTTCCTCAAAAGTTTCATCATTGTGATGGATTGGTTGCTAGCTAGTGGATTTTGGGAAAGTGATTGGATCATGATGGCTCTAATGTCATCAAGCAGACTAATCTTTCAATGCTCTTGTCTTCCTGAATGGGCTTATTAGGGCCTATCAGGTTTAATCTTGTCACTGGGACCATGGCTCTGAAGGACATATTTGGACATTGGCCCCTTTCTCTCTGGCTCTTTCTCTTTCCCTCTCTGCATCCTGGTTGTTCCCTACCACACCCTTTCTCCATGATGTACACCATAGTCCCAAAGTACAGAGCCAGCAGCTTGCAGCAATGCATACAACGTCATCCAGTAACGGAAGTTAATTGCTAAAAACATGAATACAAATAAACATTCCCTCTTTTAAGCAAGTTTTTGTTGGTATCTTCCTCACTGGTACTGGAAATTGAGCCCAGGGTTTTCTCACTGAGGTGCATATCTAGCCCTTTTATTATTTATTTATTTTTTAGTTTGAGACAGGGCTATAGTAAGTGGTTAAGTTGTCCAACCTGAGCTCAAACTTATAATTTTTCCCCCTCAGACTCCTAGAGTGCTGAGATCAAATGCTTGCATCACGTGTCTAGCTTCCTTTAAACTGTTTATGTTAACTATTTTGTCACAGAAACAGAAAGCTGACACAGGTGTCCTACTAGTTGGAAGAAGAGATAATATTAGCTCAGAACAACTAATTAAAAGATAACTGGAAAATTCAAACATGAAGTGATAAATGTCTAGTCATTAAGCTAAAAGACCATTGTAGGTAATAAAGTAGACACACATGCTGTTAGAGAGCAATATAAGAAAGATGATAGAATGTCCTTATAACTAGCCTTGATATGTAAACATGACTAATGTGCCATCCACATAGAAAGAAGATTATCTTCAAAATGAGCAATGATTCGGTGCTTTAAACAGCAGCTTCATTTTCCAAATGCTAAGACAAGCCTAACATAACTAATCCCAACCACCATTCACAGTTAGTTTGTGAGTAGATAGATACCTCTATATATCTCACAGGATTCAGAAATAGATAAGCTTAGAAGATGACAAGTGTTTCTATCCTTTTTGCTTCATCTTCTTGGTCCCAAAGGGAGCTCTGACTTGAACCCAGTCATTATATTTGGCCAATACCATGAATTTATTTATTGTCTACTTGCTTATTTGCTTGTTCATATATTAATTTTGACGTTCAGAATTCACAATTGAGTGATTTCACGTGAAAATAAGAAACTTTTATTTCTCTTGAAAATGTGAATACTCTCAGGACATCTGGAGTTTTTACCATAGAAACCATCAGCTGGAACAGAATAGCAGGGCCTCTTAAAACAAAAGAAGACTATGTGCCTTCATAGTCCTCTACAGTTCCTAAATTTATAATACCTGCTTTGACTAAAACAAAGCAAAACAGTATTCATAGCTTCTATATAAAAACAGACAAAGGTGAGGCTGCTGTTGTGATGGGGAAAGTGGATGACACAGATACCCCTTTTCATGGCTCACTATAATGATCACATGAAGCAATCTGTGAAGAATCAGCTGGAAACCCCTGTCTAGGCTGAGATCCCCAACAGGAACCAGAATCTACGCTCCAACCCTGGGTGTGTGAGCTCTAATGATCATATAATGGAGTTCTCTTTTAAAGTCAAATTTATAAATTCAAATTCAGGTGCAATGGTTTGGAAGTAGAAAAGCACTTAGTGTAAGTTCCTGAAGCATCAGTTTCTGAGGATAGAATAACATCAGCTGCCATCAGATCTTGTATACTACCTCGCCAACTTCAAAACCTAATTTCTAAAGGTGGCAATGAGACATCATGAATACTAGAAGTAGCATGAGCATACAGGACAAGCTGGATGGAAACATTCCTTCCCCTGAGCCAAGCTCCTCCAAAAACTGTAGCACAGAACAAAGTTCATCATGTATAAAGCATGCACAAAAAAAGTTAAGGAATGACAGTCTGTTTATTGTTTCATTTGCTGGACTGTTAAGTCATCCAGACCTTGATTTGTATTCATGAACAATGAAACAAGTTGTTATATATTCTGAATTATGGACTATATAATGGGGAAAATTTATTCCTGAAAGTTTGCTTTTGCCAAAGAACTGAATGTTTCATTGAGCTAAAGCAGAAATCAATGTGCTGGAATGAATTCACAGTACATTAACTTCTTGCAAGTTACTGTAAAAACCTTTGAACTTTTGCCAAGGTGTAAAATTAAATATGACTCCTAGTGTCAATTTATACAACGTACTGGTAATGGTGAATTTGTTTCACTTACCAATAAATTTGTCTCCTAATGGATTGTGCATTGCCTAATTTAGAGATGCACATTTAGTCTTCAATTGACAGTTGGATATCCTATACATACTTCTATTTAACGATATTTAAAGGTATACTCACTAAAGCCAAAAATGTAGAGACATACACAAGTATTTATCTAAAATTGATTTAATTTTATTCTCTAAGGAAATTTAAATGGCCAGCAATCTTCTTGCTTCATTAATGTTAGTGTCAAGGGACTATAGATAATCCCAATTCTCACAGACAGAGAGTCTTTTCAATCAGGAAAAAGTACTAAGAACAACCAGGACTATTCCTCTGAAGAAAAAAATAAAAAGGGACAGAAAAGAAGAGTATATTAGTTTCACAGGGCTGTCATATCAAATGAACAGAAACTTGGTAGCATCAAACAAAAAAAAAGTTTACTCTCTCAGTTTTGGCATAATGTCTTGTGAGTTCATTCTGGTATACTCCAGAAGTCTGAAATCAAGGTGACAGCAGGCAGTGCTCCCACTGAGCACAGGAGAAATTCCACCCTTGCCTTTTCCAGTTTCTACTGGGCCCTGGTAATCCTCCGTTTGTGGCAATGTACGCTAATGTCTGCCTTTCGTGTCCTCACATGCTTGTGTTCTATTCGTCTCTATCATAAACCTTTCTCCCCTTTCTCTTATATGGACACCAGTCTGTGAATTTAGAACCTTCCTGTGACAGACAGTTAAGCTGAGCCGTCAATTTAGCTAGATTAAGAGATTCCTTGAGAGGTGATTAGAATAGCTGGAAGTTGTGGTCTAGTTGGAGAGGTCACTGGGAGGGTGCTTTTGGGGTGAAGCGCTCTCTCTCTCTCTCTCTCTCTCTCTCTCTCTGGCATGCTGCCCCTCTGCTCTGCTTCCCGACCACCACAAAGTGAGCAGTTTTGCTTCACCATGTATTACTGCCATGGAGCCTGCTGATTATGAACTGAAATATCTGACATTAAGAGCAAAAATAAACCTCTCCTCCTTAAAGTTCTGTGTGTCTGTGCATGGTATGTATTTGGTCTCAGCAAACAAACAGTTTAGCATTTATTTAAACCTAGAATGAACTCACCTCAACTTCCTTAATTATATCTATAAAGACCCTATTTATAAAGTAAGTCATGAGCACAGATACTGGGTTTTACAATTCAAACATATGTTGTTTATTTGAGGAGTACTTTAGCCTGTTAGAGAGCAGAAGGTTCATCAAAAAGAAGACAAAGTAAACACAAGGATGAGAATCAAGTCTTTGATCTCAGTCTGGCCTAGGCTTATATCCCCCTTCAACCAGAACTGCTCAAATTCTATAAACTTCAATTTTATTATGTCTAATAGGGATTAATAAATATAGTGCAAGTTAAAGCCATTCTCCGACTGCTTTCTTTTTTAAACATAGTTTTGGTTAGGCAGAACTACCAACATTTGTTTAAGCACTGTCTGTGGCTGCTTTTACACTATAACAGCAGAGGTGACCAGTAATGACAGACAGTACACCTGACAAAATTGGAACTTTTCCAGTCTCAACCTTTATAGACAATAAGTTCAACCTCTTACCTACAGAATGGGGATAATAATAGTGCTAAACTATTTTGACCACACTCAGTAAAAGATAACTGGTATTATTAATGGACAGACACAGTACCATGATAGATAAGAAGTAGGTTTAGAAACTAGAAAGGACTAAATCCAAAATCAGCCAGGTCAAGTTTTACTATTGTCACTTATTTATGACTGTCATTAAACCTCTCCAAGCTTTAATTTTCTCATCTATAAAATGGAGATGATTATTACACCTGATTCAAGGAACTGCCCTGTAGATAAAAGGAGCTAAAGTAAGAAGCTAGGCATTGATACTAAGATTTTTCTCCAAAAAAGAAAATACAGCATCATCTCCAGTGTATTAAACGGAACGGGAGGTAGGATAAAGGAAGGTTTCATCTCAAAATGTCCCATAGAGTAAAAGATCCAACATGGTAAGTCTTCCCTAAAAAAGGATGTTTTTCCCCATAAGTCAAAACCACAATGGCAAGCACAGAAGGAAAGAGTGCTTCTGTGAATTTTTGTGTTTGTGCTGAACCAACAAATAGAGAAGGTAATATACTCTATTTGGTATATGGTAATCAATGGCTCCATTCTAGTTAAAACTATTGAAAATATTGAACAAACAGAGCTTGAAGGCCACTACGGGTGAGGATGAGTTTACAGGACGTTTAGGGAGAACACACTGAATTCACTATTACTCCCTAACTCTGACTCCAATAAATCATATTTCTCTTCTTATATTCCTTATCTTGCTCCTATGTTCAAGTCAAGCCTTTTCTAAATTGTGCACAGATACTTCCGTAATCTGTAGCATCTATAGTCTCCATTGCTTTAAGAGTACATAAAATTCTGTAACTTCACACTGTTCAACATGTAAAAAAATTCTCAAATTGATGATATAATTAAAAAACTGAAGATCATTTCTGTTTTGCTTACTGCTATTCAGAATCATCTTATTTTAAAGGAGAATAATTTTTAATCATCTTCCCTTAGAGATGTATGCCAACCAATGCAGGACCATCTCCTCCTGCTCACTATCTAAGCAGATCACAGCTGAATGACTGGGATTGGGATAATGTGGCTAGTAATGGTTTTAATTTAGCAAGCCTTGTAAAAGCTGTCAGGTCAGAGTTTAACAAAAGGGAATGGCTATATGTATTTCAAATACAGTTCTGTTCTAGAAAAATGTTGAAATATTCCATATGAGGTTAGAACATAACACATACCTCTTTCTAATGCCCTAAATGATGTTCCTGGGGGAAAGAAAGATGAGATTTAAAGTTCAAGTCTTATTCAAGAAAATTGAGATGGTACCAATTGCAGTATTTTGGAGCTTGAATTTTGCAATGCTGCTATTAGAAATGTTGAAGTGAAACCAATCCATATCTAAAGGTACGCGCAATTTAGGAATGCAACGTGTAGGCTACAGAGGCAAAAAATTAGCTCTGAGTTTAATTTCATATATAAGACTCAAAATCAGATGGCTTATCATAATATAAATCCAAAGATCAAGATACGAAAAATGGAAAGCCAAAAGAAGAGGTGGAGGAAAAATTTCTCACTATTCAAAAGCTACCAGTTATTAACAATTTGGTATGTTTCTCCTTTTTATTATTGCACCTGTTCCTTTGCAAAATACATTCATACAATCGTAGCAGCTATCTTTTGATATACTGTAGTACAAAAGATCATAGAACTGTACATAAGTCTTAGTTGAGTGACCAAGGATCAAATGAAGCCTAAATAATTTATTATTAGTGGGAAAGTAATGTAAAATGCTAGGCACATACAAAAGATAGAAAACTATCCAGTTACACCCCACCACCCCAAATAAATGCATCTACCTACAGCTCCATGAATGCAGCAGCTCATATATTGGTTGAGAGACATGATCTGCAACTTGATTGTACAGGTTAAGAAATAAGCAGACATTCCTAGCTGGATAATCTCATGCAAGTTCATTGATCTCTCTGTTTGTTGATTTTGTAATATGTAACTTGGCAATAATAACAATGCTTTTGTGATACTAGTAATATAAGAATAAATTGGTAAAGATACAACTTATAGAAAGATATGGCATATTATAAATGCTCAACTACTGTTAGCTATCATTATCAGAAAAAACTAAAATGAATATATATAGTATAAATTCAAATTAAAATACAAGCTATATAATTATACACATGTGTATTTATTTATATGTTTTTATCAGGGATATGTACACACTAATATAAACAAATGCAGAATGAATTGGAAGGTTATAAATTAAATATGAGGGAAACGAACAGCACTGGAGATACAGAGTGAAAGAGAAAATTATGAAACTGAATTAAAAGTAAATGGAAGATGTGCTTGGAATGAAGATGAGAACATGCAATAACTCAGTTCTCTCTCTCTCTCTCTCTCTCTCTCTCTCTCTCTCTCTCTCTCTCTCTCTCTCTCTCTTTCTCTTTCTCTCTGAGACATGCAGAAGATGATACAACCAGGAAGAAATAGAAGAAGCAAGGTTGTTAAGCAAGAATCAGTCGGGAGAGGGAAAGAAAGACCCAGAGTCACGCGGACAACAGCGTTTTCACAGCGGGCAGCCTAAGCAGAGGGCAGAACCTAGAGGCCTTGCGCGTTTCCGCCTGCTCTTTCTCAGGGGCTCCTGGGCTCCCACAGGTGCCACTGCCTGCCGCTACTACAGCAGGCGCCCACGGTTTGAGATTACAGATTTGCCTCTAATGTATCAGTTTGTGCAGGCACTCCACAGAGAACACCGTCCGGGAAAATGATAAAGTATTTTCACTGAACTGGAAACATATAAGGGACAAAGAAAACTATTTTTAGGTCCTTGGAGATAATTATTGTTACTTTTCTTCTTTTCAAAACCCTACCATGAAAATTAAGTAGGGCTGAAATGGAGGAAATCTTACAGTGAGCCCTCCATTTCTTCAGGTTCTACACCCAGGGAACCAACCAAATGAAGATCAAAATGTTTGGGGGAAAATGTATTTCTACATAACACATATAGTCTTTTTTCTTGTTTCTAAACATTATAACGCCTATTTACACAGCATCTACACTGTATAGATATTATAAGTAATCAAGAGATGATTTAAAGGCCGAGTGTGGTGGCGCACATTTTTAATCCCAACACTCAGGAGGCTGAGGTAGGAGAAGCGTTGTGAGTTTGAGCCCGGCTTGGGCTACAACGCGAGCGCAAGGCTGGCCTGAGCTACATAGTGCGACCCTGCCTCAAGAAAACTTCTGGCAGGGAGTTTGGCTCAGTGGCTTAAGCGCCTGTCTAGCAGGTGCGAGATCGTGAGTTTGATCCTCAGTGCTGAAAATTAAAAAAAAAAAAAAAAAAAAAAGATTTAAAGTGATGGAAAAACATGTCCAGGTTATTTAAAAATATTATGCTATTTTATATAAGGGACTGGCGTATCCATGGATTTTGGTATTTGTGGGGGTCCTGAGGCAATCCCCATGGCTAGTAAAGGAGCACTAAATTTTTCAGTTCTCTGTGTGCAATGATTCATCATCCCACTACTTTATTGCACCAGGAATCTAAAAAGTTTTACAATATTTGAATTTTTCCAATTTGACACTATATCAAGAATGGGCTGGGTGGAGCCTGAGGTTTTATTCCTGGTAGACAGAGATTATAAAATAACATAATTAAGGCCCCTGAAAAGTGACTTTTTTATTCTTAAAAAAGCTAGTAACTTTCCTCTCACTTTCCTCTAATATAGCTTTCACTATCCAAGAAAAAGTTGTCAAAATCTATTAAATTATTCAACTCTTCCAATAACTGATATAAAGAGAAAACAAAAAAATTGGAAATGTCACTCCTTGAATATATGGTCTTATATGAGGAAATAAAATAAAAGTGCATTAACTTTTTTGTTTTTCTTAGAGGACTAAGAAAAAAAAGGAAGAGGAGCATAGAAAGCAAAGTGTTTTGGGTATAGATACTGAAGGTAGCAAATTTTTAGGCAATGAAATATGATTTACCTCTTGGCAAATGATTAAAAACATTTTAAAGGAAGGAAAAAAGTGGTTTTCAGCTGACATGAACTGTAGAGCATTAAGCCAAACGAGAGAAGGAGGACAGGTGGACAGATAAAGTATCAAGCTGAGAATAAGACTTGAATCAACAATCTCAAAAGGAAAAAACAGAAAATGAGAAACAAAACTATGGTCACCATTCTCTGTACATTGATACACAAAATATGGAAAATTACATGGTAACACAAAGACCCAGAACCCACCAGTATAGGCAACAGATTTCTGCAGTCACACCCCCACATTGCTAAGTCTGTCTAGCAAACAGCATCACTACATGAACAGCATCCTAGGTAAGTCAGTCAAGCCCTGTTGTCCTTGGATGTTGAGTAACTGGGCCGGAGTTTTAAGACCTTGAGAAATTGACTCCAGGAAAACTGGGTGTACCATGGGGGTGATGCTATCGGAAATTCTGACAAAAATCCATGATTATGCTACTAAAGATCTTGTGAATGTTGCAATAAGAAAAGTGGGCATCAGCTGTCAAAATGAACTCATTTAGGCCGATTCAATAAAAGCTCTTTAATTTCTTTTTTGATGTGTTTTCTAGATTGGTAAACAAGAAGGAAAAGCTATTTAATTTCTTTTTTATAGGTTTTCTAGATTGGTAAACAAGAATGAGTAGAATGCTATAGGCAAGAAGGAATCTGACAAAATTTCTCCTGATACACTCAGAAACAAATGTAAAGAGTTAGATGGATATTTGTAGTTTCTCAGACCTTGCTGATTAATGGATCAGTGCCATCCTGAGAGATGTCTCTCTGCAAGTGAATACTGATGGGAAATACTTGGTCCTATTTTGTTCAACATTTTGATTAACAACTTGGATAAAGACACAGATGGCATGCTTATCAAATTCCAGGATGATATAAAGCAGAGAGTTATAGCTAATATGTTAGATGTCAGAGTCAAGATTCAGAGCTCTTAACAAGCTGGAATAATGAGCTGAAACTGAGACTCTGAAAGGGAATACAGGTAAAAGTACAGTTCTGCATTATGGTCCCCAAAGGGCAACTGAATATATATATAGAGAGAGACTCAAAATGGGGACACAAAACTATACTTGTTCCAAAAAAAGAAGAAAAAAGCAGACTGAAGGATTTATTTTCTCTGTGAATTGAAAATGTATTAATAGTTACCACACTGATTAGATTATGCATTTTATTTATCATCGTGTAAACGTCATTTATCTAAAAGTATTTGAGATGGTTCACAAAATAAATCAATATATGAATAAAAGTACTATAAACTTGTCCAAAGAAGTGGTAAAATACTGTACAATATTGTAAACACTGTATTTATTTATTCACAAGACGTTATTTGAGTATCTAGTTTGACAGGAAGAGTATTTTTGACTGTTCCATACCTATTCATCTTTCACTTTTTACATCACATTTTCTTCCCAAAAGTGGTCTTCTCTGATTCTTCAACCTAAATGCTACCCTCTTTGTTATTCTCTCATATAATCCTGATACTTGTGCATAGAAATGTAGTATACATACATACTTGCTATATATACATAGCATTTTGACACTACTTTTTCTGTGTATATATATGTCCTTAAAATTTCTCTCAACTGTTAGGCTGCATAGAAATTACACTTTTTATCTAACACTATATAACAAATGCAGCATCGTTCTTGGTACATAGTAGGTGTTCAGTAAATATGTTCCTCCATTAAAGAGTAAATGAACTAAGAATTCAGAGATAACAATCTAGAAGGGAGAGAAAAACATGCAGAGATAAAGTCTAATACAGATCCTACTTTACATGAAGGTGTGACTATATTTCTGTGAGAATACAGAAAGCATCTGCTACGTTTGGGGAAAGACTTCATTAAAAAAAGGTGACTTGAGGTAGGATTCAAAAGATGAATAGAAGACTTCCTAAAAAAAGAAAAAGAAAAGACACCAAACAGACCATAGAACATAAAGGATTAGAGTCAGGGAAGGACAGACGGTACGTGGGGGAAGTGGAGGAAGTCCAGGGTGGTTACAGCATATGGCACCAGAAATGTGTGCCTGAAGCTGACATGGGACTCTATGTTCTCTTTACTATCATTTAAGTGTTTCTTGCCAAATGGAAACATATTGGGGAAAAACAGAGCCCACTGACAAAAGGGGCTAGAACCTGTCATGTGAATCAAAACATAAAAAGCTCTATTCAGCCTGAAAAATAATTTCCAAATTTCTGAAAGGATCTTATGTAGAACACATTTTAGATTTACTTTTAATTGACTACATTTGAAATCTATGAGTAGAAAGAGTTATATTTATACTTTATAAAAGACCCTTCCAATTTTAGACCTGTTCAGCTGAGTTTTATAGAAATGACCTCCTCCAGTGATGAAGTCTAAGCAAACTTTTCCACTATTACCTCAAATAAAACTATTTCTTAGAGTTCTGAGTTCAGTTCTTCCCATTATCAACATTATTCTTATCACCTACAGGCTCTTTCAAAATCTGTATCCCAAATCTATAGTCAGATGAATATTTTCCCCTGGCCTTAATAAAATATTTTCACTTGTGTTCATTTTGTCTGTCTGACTGTCCATCTGTTATCTATCTACTTACCTACCTAGCTACTTACTTATCTTTGGTAATTGTTCTGCTCAATCTTGAAGCCATTCGAATCTCTCTTCACTTTCCATTCACAAGCTGGACCTTCAGCATTGTTAAGGTCACCATCCATTAATAACTCAGCTTTCAAAATTATTCCTGATTACACCCTGTTTCTGCATCTCTGATCAGTGTCACCCAATGGGTTGTCAGGTACTATTTTCTTCTCTGTAGCCCCTGGTTCTGCCCTTCGAAGTAGCATTGAGGCAGTCTGGAGTTTGAATAATCAGTGAGAGACAATGACATAAATTAGGTCTTCATTATTCCCCATATACTCCTGACACCCTTCCTGCCCCAGAAGATGACCTCATGGGAGTAACTGTTGGAGAAAAACTCTTCTGATGGGTGTGTTCTAGGTAAATTTCACTGGGTAAGCATGCCTCCAGAGTAAAAACAGTGAGAATCACTGGCCTAAATCTGAGTTATGTAGCATCTGCAGCTACTTCTCAGAGGATATTCAATTTCAAAATTTAACATTTAAATTTTTACATATATTTTAGATTAGATAGTTTATGGTCTACAAGTATAAAGAGTTTTCATTTAATTTATGTTGATACATAAATTGTATCATAAAAATGATTCAAGGTAATAGTAGAGCTCTTAGACATTAGTTCCTTGAAAAACAAGTTCTAATATTACTCAAGTTGGGATGAAAATCTACACCCAATAACTGTCTTCAGCATATGAGTTCCTAATCAAATATTTCCTACTTAGTTCTCTTTTTTCTCTCTCTCTTCCTCCCTCCCCTTCCATTTCTCTCTCTATATGTATATATATAATATATACGATACATACATCTATATATATACTAGTCACACAGTGTTAGTCAATGGTACTAAATCATAATGCTCCCTTTCTTCCTTCAAGACTCGGACAAAAACACCCACCTCTAAAATGTTGGTCCTGAAACTTTCTGAAACTATCACATAATTAGTCACTGTCTTTTTTTTTTTGCGGCACTGGGGATTGAACTCACAACCTCGTGCCTGCCGGGGCAGGCGCTTAAGGCACTGAGCCAAACTCCCAGCCCTGTGTTTTTTTGAGGTAGGGTCACACTAGGTAGCTCAGGCCGGCCTCGCGCTCGCGTTGTAGCCCAAGCCGGCCTCAAACTCACAACACTCCGCCTACCTCAGCCTCCTGAGTGCTGGGATTAAAGGCGTGCGCCACCACGCCCAGCTTTAGTCACTATCTTAACAGAACACTTTAGTGATTCATGAATTTGATTCTTTCCATGATTCTGGTCACAAACTGAGTTGAACGAGAAATGAATAAAATTCAATAGTTAGGTTCAGCGTTGACCTCCTGGGAAAATTTGGGTTCGGCTCTATTTGGGTTCGGTTTGCAACCAGAATTGTGAATAGAACTGAGTTTCTGAATTGAGGTACTACTGTATTTGCATTTCTCTGCTTATATATTCCACATTTACTTAATGTATTGATGTCTATTTTTGTCACAAGGGAGTTTCCAGAAAATATAATACACAGGTCAACATCTCTAGTGCTTATAATCAGATATGTGTGTGAATATAGATGTGCATGTATATTTTCTTAACTTGGTCAAAATCAAGATGTGGTAAAGACCACACTACCAAATTAAACTGACTGTAGATGTTTTACAGTTAAAACCATAAGAAAATAAATGTGTGCCATTTTGAGTCCAAAAGTTTGCAGTTTTGTTATAGCAACTATAAGAAACTCATATACATATGTACAAAACACGTGTGTATACAGAAGTACAACCTATGCTTTATGTATTTTGGTTGCTATTGAGTATATCTGATGTACTAACACTTTACCAGACATCTGAGATGGTACAGTGATGTAATAGGCAAGGTACCTCCCTCAGGGAATACACATATCTCTATGACAGGATGAACAATCAATAAGGCAAGTAATATAGTGAAAGCTCTAGGACTGGGGACCTACATCTTGCTGAAAGACTGTGTTGATTACTTTTCTCTGGTTGCTGAGTCAAAAACCCAACAATCAAAGTTAATGAGGAAAGATTTATTTAGCTCACAGTTTGTGGAGGTTTTAGTCCATAATCAGCTGGCTCCAGTGAAGGGTGGCATGGCAGAAGAGCAATAGTTCATAGCAGTGGAAAACAGCAAAAGCAACAAGAGCAAGAAGGGAGGAGCAACAAGAGAAGACTCATTCTGTCCCTTATATTTTATGGAGGCTACCTTAGGGTGGGTATAGCACTCACGCCCATAATCCCAATGGTAGACCATGAATCAATCACAAATTCTAGAAGCCTGCCCACATGATTGCATGAGGCTTTGGTGGGGACATCCAGACACAAACCATAACAAGTACAGAAAGCAAAAATGCTCAATTCCTAGCTGGTTCTGGTAATTAGGGAAGAGTTGCCTGGTAAGACTGCCTGTAGTATTTCAGAGAGAACAATTAATATTTTTAATGCAAATCCAGAAAGGGTATTAGGAGACAAGTAGAGATGAGGTTTCCGAGGGGGTGGAATTAAACTGACAGCAGGGGAAAGTATATAGGTACAGAGGCATAACCCTCTGACTAGTGAATGGTATGTACTAGATGAAAGATAGTGATTTGGGAGATAAGAAAATGCTAAAATCACACTAGAAAGTCTGAGTAATGGGTTGTTATTGAAAGTTTAAAATCATGAGAGCAAAAATGAGATTTGCATTTTCGAAAGATTCTTCTCACTGGAATGGGAGAAATGGTAGTAGGAAGAAGGACTGATGAGGACAGTGAATATGCAATCATTGGAGCTAATGCAACAGAAAAGTAAGAGTATAAAGTGACTACTGCTTACTTGGGAATTGTCCTTGGCAGATTCACTTTCACCCACCTTCCCTTTGCCCTTCCACAATATTGCTGCCCCTTCTTAATCCTTATGTAAGGATTATGTTCTCTCCCATTTTACCAGCATTCTAAGTCCTAAAGAGAATCACACCCACTGATTGAGATGTTAACTGCTAAATAATATTTATATTTATTGAACCAAGAACACCTGGTGAACTTCAGAGAACATAGAGATGTGTAATGTCTCTTCTTGTTCTTTCAATCCTGTATATCAACCAACATAACATATGTAAATTACCATAAGGTTTAATTTGTAGAAAATTAATATGTCTATCTAAAGAGAACTACAGAAACTAACCCCAGAAGGGTAAGGTCCACTGTGATGTTCTAGAGAAAATAAAATGGAAAAACACACCCTGGGAAATGAAGACAACACTCAGCAGCAGCTATCTTGACTTGATCTTTTTTCCTCTCCCTGTAAAAGTCCCTGGTTACCCTGATTAGCCATGCTGCACGTTTGAAGAGGTCAGTTCTCTCCACTTTCCAAGACACTAGCACTTGAATAAATCTGATTATTTCCTACCAACTCTCACTGCATGAATACTGTCTTTCAAATTGAGACAGGAGATTAGGGCATGGCAGAGCTGGCTGGGGAAGTAGGCATCACCTGTTAATTACAAAATTCCAGGACACTTACACAGAACAGTTCCCAAAGCCATGCATGTGAACTTCTCCTGAGAACTCAAGCAGGGTTTCAAAAGGATGGCCTAGACCTGATGCCAGGGGGAAAAGAGTGTGATACAAAAAGGACCATCCATACTAATTTTTTTCCACTGTGTTCCCTCTTGCATGAATGGCCTACCCCAACACTGTAGGATATACTTCTTTCCATATTTTTACTTGAAGCAAACTCACCCTGCAGAGTCTGTTTCTTTACTTACATTTAATAAAAATGTTACTGTTTGTGCTTGTCTTTACTAATTCTTTGCTCAGAACAGAAAGAACCTTGAAACCACCACAGGAGACTCCAGAACCTCCTAACCCCGAGTACCTCAAAACCTGGTAACAAAATGGCAAATAACTGAGATATTAGTCTGGCAATTAAAACATCTTGAAATAAGGTAGAGTAAAGAAGATGGAGAGAAGTGAAAGAGAAAAAGTTCTCTAAAATAACAATATAATATAAATTTTACATAAAAATAATTTTAAACCAAAAAAGTATAAAAGACAAAATATAAACATGAAAAAATACAGAAACATAATTGTTATTTTGTCAAATTTAAATTTCCTCCACCCAGGCATGAATATTCCTACTTAAGTGGTATAATTTGAAGAGCTTTCCAATATCTTAGGAAGCATAAAGGTGTACAGAATTTAAGAAATAGGTCATTTGACAGAAACTGTAGATAACTTGAAGTTTCTAATTCTCTCTGCAGGAAAGCGTGCTATGTAATTATTCAGTCACTTCTATGTGGCAGACTTCTGGAGAGACTTTACAATAATTTTTGAAAGTTTATCTCATTTTTTTGTCCCACAAATCTTTGCTAGGGCACTTTGTGAGACACTTTCTTAATTATCTTTGTTAGTAAAGTTACAGCTTTCAGCCCCTAAACATGTTCTTTTTGCTCATACTAAATGAACTTGTTCATATGAATTCGTAACTGAAATATTTTAATCCTATGAAATTCAATTCAGATATAATAAAAAATTCCTAAAGGTATTAACATGTATTATTACTCTTAAATCACACAAACATTCTTTCCCATTTTTATTTTTTTGGTGCCAGGGATTGAACCCTGCATAAGCTAGGCAAGTGGCTTACCACTGAGACACACCCCCAGCCCCACAAAAAGATTCTTTGGATGCTGCTGCTGCTGATTTTGCTTTCTCTACAGTCTATATCTCCTTACATATGGCAGCAAATTAATTAAATTACAATAGAACTAAGATACAAGTACTAAGTTATTTCTGGGTGAAATATTAATGGAGATAATTGTTCTCAAAAGCAACCATAATTTATTAGAAATCAGATATAAAATGTTGTATTTTCACTTTTTTCCAATAAATTAAACATTATTCTTACCCTATTAGAGCTGGGTTACTTGGAAAACTTTTTTCTCTGCATTCTTCCATTCTTTCAAAAGCATTGCTTGTTCACTTGTAGCAGTGCAATTTCATTTCCTCTAATCTTAAAATGTCTATGAAGCCCAAAAGGAAGTCAGGTTTTTGTACTACTTGTCTGACTATATATTGCATGGCTGACTTCTCTATATATCTACTTTCCTTATACACAGTTTTTCTTCTGAAAAGAAGGGTCATTAACACACACACACACACACACACACACACACACACACAAAACTTCTGTACAAAATTATGTGTTGACTCTTTCTATGCCTGAACTAGTCCTTTCATTCTTTAACCAATCTATACTGATACCTTATAGGGGCCAAACCCTATGTTGGGCTTTGGGGATGGAGAAGTAAAAATGATTTTATCATGAATTTCTGTAAGTTCTTACTTTAGCAAAATAAAAACAAATCTATGTGGAGCCACGTGTGGGGACATATGCCTGTAATCCCAGCACTTGGGAGGCTAAGGCAGCAGTGTCTCTGCTAGTTTGACGACAGCTTGGGCTATACAGCAAGTACAAGACAAGCCTGGACTACACATTAAAAAAAAATCCATGTGGAATTTTTTTAAATAAAGCTAGATGTAGAATTTAAGAGAAGCACAAGAAAAGCAGACTTTTTTTTATTTTACTACAATAGGTAGTGTCTATTTTACCCCAGATAATGAGAAGTTTGAAAGAAAGAAGTCACATAGACTATGTACTCATGGAAGTTCTTGAGGGTTCTAATAAGAATTGGGTATATAAAGGGGAGACAGATAAATAATGCAAGCAGGTTAGTGTCATGGTTACACTCGAATTTTACTACAGTAACTGTATAAATTTGGCATGATAGATATTACACAGGTATTGCCACACACAATAGTATAATAAAGACTACGAGTAGATAGCAGTAGGTAGCAAGAGAAAAGTTTGAGAGATACTTCAGAAGCGAATTATTAAGAGCTAATAATTCAATCATGCATTCAAAACCACACTTTTTCCTCCTGAAAATCAGCCATGCTGGGACTGGGAAGACCCAACAAGAAACAAACTAGCCAGCCTTTCTGGTAGGTCCCGTGAGCTGCAAGGGTTCCAAGAAGAGAAAGACAGCACCTCCCGTGAGCCTAATGGCCCACAGGCTGAGAATCAACCCCCTCACACACCTTAAGCAACCCATTGGTTCAGAGGACCGGCTGAGTTGATAGCAACTAAGGTACATAAAGCAACATACAGTTCGGTTGACTTTGCAGGCCTGGGGCCAGTGGTCTGAGCATCTCTTGGGAGGATGACAGTCTGCAATATAGCAAATATGGGGGATTTCTTTCTATCTTGTCTTAGAAATCCAACACTGTTCTCACTGTTTTGCTTTGTTCTGATTAATTGTTTTGCTTTATTTAATATTCTGTTTTGTTTGGTTTTATTCTGTTTTGTTTTCAGTTTGATTTTGCTATACCTGATGGAATGGGCAACTACAGTGACGATAACAAGATATACTATGTTAGCTATTGTTGCTTTCCTAGTATCCTGCTTTGAAGTTCTGTACCAGTTTTGCTGCTTGGTTTTGATTGGCTTTGTTCTGTTTTATTTTGTTGGATTTTACTATCTTTAAAATAAAAAAAAACATGCTTTGAATACCTATGAACATTCATGCACTCTTTCAGGTGCTATGAATAATGAAGAAACGAAAGAAAAATAAAAATCTTTTTAGCTCTTTTGGAAATTTATCATCCTGAGGAATGAAGACTGGCAAAGGAAATGGGAAGAGATGAACTGGGTCAGTCTATTAGGGGAGTCTGGAAGAACTGATATGAAGGGATACTGAACAGAGATGTGACTAAGTTAGTATGAAGGAAGGGCCAAGAAGGAAAAAGAATGCAGTGTGTTGAGTATAGAGAGACTTTTATGTCACATTCTTTAGCAAAACACTAAGGTAAGAAGCATAGTTGGGAGTAATTCACTTAAGTATCTTAATAATAATATACATGCTATTTTGCTAGCCAAATTACATAGTCCACAGTCAACATAGAGGCAGGGAATATACCATGTACTATGTCTTTAGGCAGTGTTGGCACTTATTGGGAAACAATACTCTATAAATATACACAAAAACTTCATTCTTAAGCCTTTTAAATAATAAAGTAGAATTCTAACATTTGTCCTCACAATGATTTTCCCAAAGTCAAACAAACTTGGCTTCATCTGTGATTTGAATCATCCATGAAATCCATTAAATTGATAATGTAGTATCTATTAAATTGTATTCCCATAGCTCTATGAATCAGCAGGAAAACTTATCAGGTGGAATACTGTCCTTATGAGAACGTCTCCCTGATATCATCTTGGGAAATCCCTCTTATGTCTTCCAAATACAAATGAAAGACACAGTCCATGTAAGGATTTAAAAGGGGAAAGCATATACCATTCTTCTTAGAAAAACCAGGCCAGAATCACTATTTTGTATCTCAGTTGGTCCACAACAAAACTAAAATTCCTAGTAGTGAGTTAACATGGATATAAAAGCAATACTGTGTCTTTATTACTGACAATTGGAAGTTTCCTTTTTCTTAATAGTTATATATCATATTCCTAGAGGTGACACAACAGAACATTTTCTCTGTTTTAGGAAAACAATGTTGAAAAGCTATACCATTAAAGCATCAATATTAAGTATCATAAAAGTTATGAAACTGTAGTAAATTTTGATCAAAGCATTTTATTAAGTGAAAATCCTTTAGATACTCTGAGAGCTTTTGCTGATACACTGCAAATTGTCTGAGTTATAAATTACTCCTCTTCCTTGAAAATATTATTTTTCACCTGAAATAATGTTTCCCAGATTAAAACACACATGCATACATATATCCATGAAAAATTAGAGGTGAATGATAGATAAAATATAAAAATATATTTATATGTGGGATAATTTTGTCAATTCTATCTCCAAATCATACCATTAAAACTCCTCTATTATTGTCACCACTCTTGTCTAGCCAACTTTTACATTTTACTAGACTACATGCAATGATAGTCCCCCAATGGCTTCTTGGACCTTTTTGTGTTATTCTGTGGACAGTAGTCAAAAGTGATCTTTTGAACACATAAACTCAAACACATCACCCTCCTCATCCCCAGCTGCCACCTGAACTTGGATTAGATCCATATTCTTAGGTGATCTCTAAAAAATTCTCTATCCTTCAATCCTTTTTTACCCTCTATTCTCCCTTCTTTGCTCCTTACACTCAAACTGCAAAGCTCACACTCATCTGTCTTCCTCTCTATTTGCCAGAACATCTTTCCTGACTATCACACCATGGACACCTACTGACTGAAGTGACTTTTTTATATATCTTTCATATGACTGCCACCCTCTCACCCTTCACATCTAAGATTTATGTGAGAACTTTCCTAAAGTATATCTAAAGATTTTCTAATCAAGACTTAAAGTTCTTTTTAAGCACTTGTATAATAAACTCTACATGTCTCTGATTTCCCTATAATTCTAACATTGTAAACCCAAATCACAGAACAGGTACAGAGCAGGTATTCGATACACTGGCTTCAAAAAATAAACCAATACACACTCAAAAGTTGTAAAATTAAAGTAGAGACATCAAGCTTTGGCTTCCTTAAAATGGATCCACTGCTTGTTTGTGAAATGTTTAAAGTTTCTAAAAGTCAAGACACTTTACGCAGCTCTAAAGACTAACTGAGGAACTAGATTAGGGCAATTATGGCACTACAGAATCACTAAACTTTAAATTAAACTCATAAAATGATATGGGCATATATTAAATAAAAATGAACTTGTACACTGGCCAGAAAGAAGAACTATTACTTATGTGAATTGTACAATAGAACTGAATTCAGTACCATTTCTGACACTAATATTCTTTTTAGAACTAAAAGGCCCAAATCTACCCATTTGTTTATGGAATTTCTCAAACACAAAATCCCTTTCCATATGCCTCTGCAAAACTCCTACCCTATTTAATCTTAAAACTAAAAAATAGCATGAAACATAGAAAAGTTTATAAGCTTTATGGTAATGCTCACTCTCAGCCTCATGCATCAACTTTTATCCTAGGTGTATTTAACCTTCACTCCTTCCTCCATTCTCTTGTACCTTTCAAGTTCTTTCAACAAAGTCTCCAAAAAAAAAAAAAAGGCAATCTTCCACTTGATTAACATCTCACAAAACTTTCCCAGTCTGCCTGCTTTCATTTCTTATCATTTTATCCTGTTCACTTGGGTGTATTTATACCTTGTATGTAAAATGTTCAAAATCAATTTTCCCATTGATGTTTTGTTAACTACATCACAACAAACTCAAGGTCTAGTGCCCTCCGTTTATACAGTCAAAACATCAAAATGTACCATAAAATATATGCGTTTGTCCTGTGCTTTGGTTTTCTCACTGAAATAGAACAACTGTGCTCACTACCAGTAACCAAGCAGCCAATACACAAAGGTGCAGTACCAAGTAAGGGAATCAAAAGTCAAACATCATCACAGTCCAGACAATCATTGGGATATGGATGTGTGTATTTCTTATATTTTATGAATGGCCACGTATTATTGACAAAGAAGAACAAAAACAATTATTAATGAACAATGCTATGAATTCTAGAGCTTGGACAAACCTCCTGAGCTTTGACAATGTTCTCATCTGTCACTCCACATCCATCCCCTTACCAGAGCTGCTGCAGTAGGAGGGGTCAACAGGTCTTCCATTTTTATCAGAGCAGGCTATTGCTCGAAAGCGTACACCTTCTCCGCATTCTTTGCTGTCTCCTTGTACCCGCAGTCCCCGCTGAGGCTCTCTTCTGCCTTCTGGAAGAATGCAATCTGACCAGTTTCCATAAGGCTGGGATATAAACACATCACAAGGACACAGTTCCGTCTCTACAAGAGGGTACAGGTCAGCATCCTGGCATTTCTCCTTCTTTCTGCTTTTCCCTGTTCCAATAAGAGATATTGACATATCAATCTTACATCTGCCATTTTACTGAGAGTCATTCACATTTTTGTTTTTACAAGCTCTTAGACTACTAAACCTTAGATAAAATAAAGTTTTTTTTTCCTTTTTTATTTTATTTTGCCCTCGAAGGTAAATCCTAGGACAAGGAAGAAACTCCCAGGGCAATTTGAGGTTAATGTAAAACAAAAATGCTTTCTTGCTGGGATATGGTACAAAATGCTTAGAAAATGTTTACTAGAGGATCAATAGCTAAGAATTTCTTATTAATATGCTTAATATTACTTTCTATACATTGTTTTGATGACAGATTGATTAACCTTGTCTCAATCCTCCTTGAAACTAATGGTTGTCAGAAAAATCAGTAAAAGACTATGTAATAACTCCCTTTTCTGCAAATAACTTTTTAAATACAGTTTATTCAAGAAGCAAATGGTATCCTCCGATATGATTACCTTAAAATAAGGGCAGAGAAGATTTCATATCTGATGGAAAATGTTGTAAGTATTCGTTTTGGTTCCTGCTATCAGACAGCTCACAAGTGTTGGTACAATAAATTAAAACAAATTATGGAAACAAATTGGATAATTTAATCTGAGAAAAAGCTACGTGTCTGAGAAACCCTTTTAAGTATACTAGAATATGACTCTACCTTGTCAATTGACTTTGATGATCCTTTCAGCTGTGACATCAACTTTGTGTAATGACAACAGTATCATTTCTCACAGCTGTGAGTAGCCGATAATCATGTTTAGTGGATTCCAACTGAGCCTGTAACTTGATTCAATTTTGCTACCAACAGACTTTCTCTAGATTACTAAAAATTTTCCTAGATCAAATAATTCAACCTTTGTTCTCTCATTACTGAGTCATTAGCTAGAATCATGGCTGGTTATAAAAAATGCAGGCAGTTTTATGGGTGCATTTCCTATCTTTATGGAAGGTTGGCAAACCTCTGATAAGAAGGTCACACATGGGCTATTGTGAATTGCCAGATGGTTTGCATCACACAGAATTCTACAACTGTCAATTGGATGATTAGCTCTATGGTCTGCCATGATGTTTATGTCCACAATAGATAAGAAGGATTCTCATAATACCTAGTGTTATGGTTTATGGTCCTGTGGCCCCACCAATTCTCATGTAATCATGGCATGGATGCAGCTGAGTCTGGCGTTTGTGATTGGTTTGTTGTCTGGTGCTAGGATTGGCGATGTGAGTGCTGCACCTGTCCAGGGGTGGAGCTGACATACAGTGTAAGGGAGTGAAGAAGGCATGCTTTCTCTCTTGCAGGTTTGCACCTTGCTGTTTTGTGGCCATCATGAATGACTGCCCCACCATGCCACCATGCCTTACAGCCAGCTGAATATGGGCTGAAACCTCTAAGAACTGTAAGAAATAAACCATTCTTTCCCTAATTTGGGGCCTCAGGTGTTTTGTCTCAACAACAAGAGAAAGTACCTAAGACACCTCTAATTGGTGCGGCAATAGCTTTAGCCATCCTCTGCTCCTTCAGGAGGCTGTATTCACTTGCTTGCACCATTAGGAATACTCAGAATAAGTTTGAGAAGTATAGTCTCCATCGAGTTATGAGGATTTACTGGTTGACAGTTTTATCAGTGAGTAGCAGTTGGTTTCTTTTCATCAGCATTTAGCATTCTGAATCTGTACTTTTCCCAGAATTCCACTGAAAACTCCTTGCCTCCGCCTCTTCTATTTCTACACTCTTCTCAACCCACTTAACCCTGGATTTGGAGTCTACCTACTTCCTGAAATGATTCATACCAAATTGATAAACAAACAAATACAACAAGAAGGAACAATTATTTTTCAGACTCGATTACTTAGTGATGGTTTAGTGTTGGAAGCATGCCAATCTTTTTTTTTTTTTTTTGGTACTGGGGATCAAACTCTCATGACCTCACACTTGCCAGGCATGCACTTGTGCCACTGAACTAAATCCCTGGCAAGCATGCCATTCTTGAAACTCCCTTTCCAAGGTCCATAATAACATATTGTTGTCCCTCATCCTTACCCAATGTCCCCACTAATTTTTCACTTTGTGTACCTCTCTTAACTGATGAGTTCCTCAGGGAGACCAATCTAGTTTTTCTTCTCTTCTGATGCTGTATCTTAACATGCTTAAAGAATTTAAATTAGTGTAGTGTCTATATTTCTTAAATTCCAAATTATTATCTTTATTCAAGACTTTTTTGGGTCAGAGACTAAAAAAGTTACCTAAAAAACCCCAGAGACCCCTAATCATTTTAAATTCTACACTGTAACCATTAATCATGTGTGGAGATTTCAACAGAATAATCCCAGTGTGAAATTTCAGTAGCAGAGCCCCTAAACAACAGATACCACAGCAGGTACTATATGACAGAGCAACTATACTACATTGTTATTGTCTGTAATAATAATCTCACCATATGTCCAAGTAGCTGTAAACCCTATTAATCCAGCTCCTTATCTATTTGCTTATTGTAAGGTACACCGAAGATGCCCATTAAATAACTGAGAAGACGAAGTTGGAAAAAGAAAAAAAGGAGGAAGAGAAAGAGGGAGGGGAAAAGGAGCAAGAGTAAAAGAGAGGAATGAAGATGAGAAAGAATGGAGAGGAAAAAAGCCTTTATAAGGCAAATGAAAGTTATCAGCAGAACAAATGTTCTGAGGAAATGTATACTGTTCCTGTATTTGTAATATCTTTTCTAATTACATAACATCACTGTGTGAAGGATTGATGCAAGTTAGTTAATGCAAAAATGATTTTCACAATAAGTAACCATCTTTAATTATATTTTAATCAAAATCAGCATTGACTTTCAGAATCAGAGCCTGCTGATACTAAATCAATCCCCAGCAAAAATCTAAAGACATTTAATTTTTTCATGAAGTCAGACTATTAATTGTGTAGTTATTATGAATATATATACCTACATATGTATATATCCAATATATACATATATGCACATGTATGTATACATATGTGTGTACCTACACTTACCTAGACAGTGTTTTATCTAATGAATTAAATATTTTCAGAATTGTATGAACAACTACTTTAATTATCATTTAATTTAAAAATTTTGAGGGCTGGGGATATAGCTCAACAACACAAGTGACTGCCTGCCAAACACAAGGTCTTGAGTTTGATTCATGGTACCAAATAAAATAAAATAAAATAAAATAAAATTGTGATTAGTGACTAGTGAGTCAAAAATCTCTTATTAAAAATAGAAAGAAGAAAAATAATACACTAGATGATTCCTTATTCAAGGGACTGGCCTGTATAGGTGTCCATGTGCTTCTTTACATGTGACTGTGTTAAAGATACAGTCACATGTTTTTTGCCATTCATGTTAGAGATAGATTACTGCTAGTATACATAGGACATGAGAAAATCCAAGCATTATCATCATACTAATGAACAGAAATCTTAAAAAATAGAAATATCACTACTGATTTTACTTTTTCAGCACTGATACTAATGGTTTATTTGAATGAATTATTTTTGTACCGTTAAGGAATGTCAAGAAACCAGTTTATGCATGTGTGTTTGTGTAGACATGAAGACACATAAAGATTGGTTAGACATCTAAAGTAATGACAATTAATAATTTAGAAAAATTCTAAACAGTCTTTTAGTTCATGTAGTTATTAATCTAGAGTATTAACATTTATAAAGTACATTTTTACAGTATTTCCTAACATTGTATTATAAAATAAACTCATGAATTTTTTGTAGTTTTACTTTTTACAAATAAAACTTATTTTTTTATTTTAAATAGTAAAACAGAAAAAAGGGTAGAAATAAAACAGAATTTCAAAAAAAAAACCAGTAAGAAATCAACACTAGTTAATATATTGCAAATTGTTATCTTAGAAGTAGTTGTTCAAGTTACAAGATCTAGGCATAAAAAATGATCAGCTGATCAAACAATGACAACACAAACTTTCTTTTTGATGAACTAACAGAGAATTAGTAGTAGAGTTATCTGTCTTGCACTTATACATACGTACAGTTATATGTGTATACCTACATACATATAATCTTTTCCTTTCTTACATTTCTCCTTTCCCCTATCCCAGTTGTTTTTTAATTTTGAGCACTTTCTTTCCCTTTCATTATTACAATACCTAGTCTGCATTTTGGATCTTATTACTCTTTCATTTTTTTATTATTTATTTTTTATACTAGAGAGATAACATGATATTTACAATGTAAGTGATTTATTTCACTTGTGAGTATAGTCTCAAGTTGCTTCAATTTATCTATAAAAGCCTCAAGAACATCCTTTTAATAGCTGAATAATATTCCATTGTATAAAAATACCATATCTTTTTCATCCATTCTGTGGTTGATGGACATTTTGATGGTTTCCAAGATTTAACTGTTACAAATTGTGCTGCTATAAACATGGATGCACATATATCGCTATGACATGACATTTTCAATTTTTCTGGGAAAATACCCAGAAGGGGAATAGCTGGATTGAATGGGACTTCCAATCGTAGTTTTTGAGAAATCTCCACACTGATTTCCACAGTAGGCACACCAGTCTACTCTCCCACCAACTGTGAAGCAGTGTTTCTACAGCCCGGCCAAAATGTTACCGGTTGATTCCTTGATGGCAGCCATTCTTTCTGGAGTGAGATGGAATCTCAATATTGTTTTAATTTGCATTTCTTGAATGACCAGTAATATGGAGCATTTCTTCATGTATTTATTTGTCATTTGTATTTCTTTATCTGAGAAGTGTGCATTCATCTCAGATGCCCATTTTTGGATTGGGTCTTTGAATTTGGGGGACCTGATGTTTTTCAATTCTTTATATGTTCTGGATATAAGTCCTTTATCTGAGGGAGAGTTGGCTAAAATTCTTTCCCATTCTGTGGGGTTTTTTTTTTTTTTCATTTTATTGGTGATTTCTTTTGAAGTGCAAAAACTTTTTAATAAGATGAGATTCCAGATGTTGATTCTTTTAAGTATTTCCCGTGTAGTTTGTGTTTCGTTCCTAAACACTTTGCCTACTCCTATATCTTCAAGATTTCTACCTATCTTGTCTTCCAGTAGATTTAGTGTTTCTATTTTAATATTTAGATCTTTGATCCATTTTGATTTTAGTTTAGTGCATGGTGATACACATGGGTCTACTTTTAGTCTTTGGCATGTGGAAAGCCAGTTTCTCCAGCACCATTTATTAAAGAGGCTATCTTTATTCCAATGAACATGTTTAGCCCCTTTGTCAAATATAAGGTGACTGAGTGTCTTTGTAGTTGTATTTGCATCTTCTAGTCTATTCCATTGATCCTCAGGTCTATTTTTTTTCCAGTACCATGCTGATTTTATCACTGTAGCTTTATAGTATAATTTATTTATTTATTATTATTATTTTTTTTTTCGGCACCAGGGATTGAACTCACAGCCTTGCACCTGCCAGACAGGCACTTAAGCTGCTGAGCCAAACTCCCGGCCCTGGTTTTTTTGAGGCAGGGTCGCACTATGTAGCTCAGGCCAGCCTTGCGCTCGTGTTGTAGCCCAAGCTGGCCTCAAACTCACAACGCTCCGCCTACCTCAGCCTCCCGCATGCTGGGATTAAAGGTGTGTGCCACCACGCCCGGCTCTGTAGTATAATTTCAACTCAGGGATTGAGATGACTCCTGCCTTGCTTTTGTTGCCCAGAGTTGCCTTTGCTTTTCTAGGTCTCTTCTGTTTCCAAATGAATTTTAGGAATGCTTTCTCTAGATCTGTAAGGTATGTTAATGGTATTTTGATTGGGATTGCATTAAATCTGTATAACAGTTTTGGGAATATGGCCATTTTCAAAATGTTTGTTCTTCCTAACCAAGATCAAGGGATATCTTTCCATTTTCTAACAGCCTCTCCTTTTTTAGAGTACTATAGTTTTCAGCATACAGGTCTTTCACATTCTTTGTTAGGTTGATTACTAAATATTTAATTTTTTTGGATGCTATTGTAAAAGGTGTTATTTCCATAATTTCTCTCTCAGGTAGTTTGCTGTTTGTGTACAAGAATGCTACTGATTTTTGAGTGTTGACTTTGTATCCAGCTACACTGCTGAATTTGTTTACTAACTCCAGTAGCCTTTTGATGGAGTTCTTAGGGTCTTCTATGTAGAGTATCATGTCATCTGCAAATAGTGATAATTTAACTTCTTCCTTTCGTATCCTTATTCCTTTTATTTCTCTCTCATCTGATGGCTCTGGCTAATGTTTCCAGAACTATATTGAATAGGAATGGTGATAGTGGACATTATTGTCTTGTTTCTGATTTTAGAGTGAAAGTACATTTTTAAAAAACCAAATTCATTAAAGTTTTTACAATTTATAATTGTTCTGGCTGTAAAATAAATAAGTACCCTATGATTTTTCAGCTCTTTCCCTTCTTATTTTACAGATGCCAAATATCATTAGCAAACCTTCAAGAGAAGAGGAAAAAAACTGGCCACTAATTAAAAACTTTCCCTTTAAAGGAAATTCTGCCAACTCAGAGATACAAAGAGTTACTAGAATAATGGCTTTGAACACATCATTATATATGTACTGGCAAAGTGTCAGGAAGTTGGTCCCTGAACTTCAAAAGCCTCTCTCCACAAACATTCTGTTTCATTGTATTGTTTTCTATTAAAAAAATTATTTTATCTTAAAAATATAGGCAATGTTGCACAAAACTACACATCCACGAAAGTGTACATGGTACAGTACATCTTATCTGATGTTTCTACTGTGATTATACTTTTCACCTTCACTTACAAATGCAAGCAGTTTGTGCGCAGAAATCCTGTGAAAGACTCTAGTTGATTGAGTAAACCCATTCCAGTGTGTTAAATTATAAATGTGATCGGGTAAGTAATATACTCAAACAAAGGAGTCACAAAACCAAGAGAAATAGCATTTGAACTGCTCAGGAAAACACATGGTCATCTATGCTTAATTATTCAATGTCAACACCAATTTTATTATCTCACTGATTATTCTGACATTTTTCTTTGGTTGTCCATTCCTTGAGCTAAATACCCTGCATATACAAATACACAGGCAGCCAAGATAAGTTTTAGCATATTATTTTGACAAGTAGCTAAATATATTACTGTACCAGTTTGTGTATGTGTGTGCGTGTGTGTGTGTGTGTGTTTGTGTGTGCGTGTATTATAGGCAAAACTGACTGACCCAGGACTTAAATTATAAGTTGTTTTAATATCCATTAATTTTGGCTGATGTATACAGAATTATAAATAATACTATGCCACAAAAGTAGAGTCTATATATGTAATTTAATTATTACTTTATACTATGAAAATTTTAAAGGATAATTACTTATCAGATAAAGGCAAAAAACAATAATGTAGGTTAAGAACTGTCCTTGCTTTTCCAGTGACTGCATTTAAGTTTGCTGAAATTCTGGAATGGTAAAACTCCAGAAAATTTGCCATTAGTTGCTGTAAACATATTGGTGGATAAAATGTACTACATAATTCAATGACTACAAAACTATACAGAAAAAAAAAAACTCTATAGTCATAAAATGGTTCACATCTTTTTGTTCATTTCATAACTATTAATTGGGTACCTTTTATGTACTAACCATAACTCCAGAAGATATTTTAAGGAGTGGGACATATGAAAGGAAAAGAGCTCACCAAAAACAAATTCTCAGCCTTTGGAGCTTATATTTGGCAGGACAGATTCAGAGAAGTATAAGGAAGCAAAGTTAAAGACTGCAAGGTTCACACTACCTGTGAGCTGTCGTCGCCTACTCTGAGTGGCTTCACAGTTCTTGGAGCAGGACATGAACTTGGACCAAGCAGTGAAGGTACAGTCTTCTCGACATGGGACAGTACATTCTTGCACCAGGGGAGGCATGCCACTTGTCTGCTTGAGACATTCCATCATTTCCGCTGACTGGTTGTCATCAGAGACACATGAGACAGCTTAAAAAAAAAAACACACACACACATACACACACCTTCCTTTGTAAGTATTTTGATTAAACCAGTTAGCAGCCGATGCTTTGACCAAATAGTAGAACTCCCCAGTGTTTGTAAATTTGGTTTTCACTGTGAGTGTACGCAGTTATCCACACAGTTAAACTTGTTGCTTTCTGAAAATTACATTTTTATTGTTGCCTTGAAGATATTTGAGGATTTAATTGGTTTCATTATAAATCCAAGTCCTACATTAACAGCAAGCAAAATAACTTTCAGTAATTTATCATACTTCCTGCTTATGAGAATCTAATCTCTAGGGATGATGAAAAACTAGGGAAAGAATCTGTGACAGTGAGACGAACACAAAAGGACAAAATCAACTTTTGAAAATCCTTTAGACTCCTCCTAGACTTGATTTTTGTTTAGATGACACATATGGAAGTAGTACTATTTTCACAAGAGAGTCAGTTTTTAAAAAGCATTTTCTGTTGTCTAGAAGCTGTTTGTTCTCCTTTTCAATGTTTAAGGCTCAGTAAAAAACTGAAGTCACTTTTTGACTTAAATTCACATTATAAATATTTTATTAGTTGCAAGTAACCTCTCAGTGTCTCTCACATTCTTTTTCAGCTAAGATGTCCCTAATACAAAAATAACACAATAATGATTAATTATTGTCAAAATAATTAATGATAATACAAAATAACGTACGAAATAACTAAACATTTTCAAAATTTTGGTTATACTTTTATTTGAATCTTTGGACTTATACTAAGTATTTTATTTGATTACGAATGCATGATACTTTGTGCATCTTTAATTTACCTTGATTAATTAAGGACTCCATAAAGATTTGTCTTTATGTTGCAAAGGTCAGCATTTCTCAATCTTAAAACTGTTGAAACTTTAGATTAGATAATATTTTGATTTATTTTTCATTAGTATATATTTGCCAAACACAACGATCACATTTAAAATAGGAAATTTGTACCTCTAAATAATACATCTTCATTTTTCTTTATTCATTCTTCTCCCTTCTATTCAATTATTCTTCTTCTCTCTTACAGAAGTTTTACTACCATTTTTCCTTTCATTCTTTGCTTTTCTGTAATCCTTTTTCCCTTTCCTCCCTTCCCCCTCTCTTGTCCCTTTCCCATTTGAACATGTTCTTCCTACTTACCAATGTCTACCCTCCATTTTGTTCCTTATTTACCCTTAGGATTTCTCACAAAGGAGAAATAATGTTACATTTAAACTTGGGTGCATGATTTATTTTATGTAAAATTATGGTTCAAGGTACATCCACTTACCTATAAAACACTCAAGTTTATACTTCTTTGTAGCAGAATAGTATTCCATTGTATATAAATACCACATTTTCTTTATCCATTCATCTGTTGATGTGCCTATGGGCTTTTTCCAAGATTTAGCTATTATAAATTGTGCTACTATAAACATGGGTGTACATATATCACTACAGTATGATGCTTTAAAAAACAAAGCACACCTTCTCTTTAACTATTTTGATTAAACCAGTTAGTTTCTTCTTCTTTGATCAAATAGTAGAATTCTTCAATATTTATAAATTTGATTTTCACTGTGAAACATAAGTAGATGCCTAAAAGGTAAATAACACAATCAAATGGAACCTCTGGTTTTAGTTTCTGAGGAATCTCCATACTGATTTCCATAGTGGTTGTACCAATTTACACTCCCACCAACAATAGAAAAGAGTTCTTTTCTCCCCACAGCCTTGCTAGCATTTCATATTGGCTGATTCTTGATGACAGCCATTCATTCTGGGGTGGATGGAAACTCAGTGTTGTTTTAATTTGCATTTCTCAAATGACCAGTAATGTTGATCATTTTTTCATATATTTATTTGATATTTGTATTTCTTTCTCTGAGAAGTGTCTATTTATTTCAGATGCCCATTTTTGGACTGGGTCTTTCAACTAGGGGGGATTTCTGATTCTTTTTAGTTCTTTATATATTCTAAGTATTTAGGCCTTTTAGGAAGAGCTTGTAAAATGTTTTTTCCATCTTGTGGGTTATCTCTTCCCTCTGTAGTGATTTCTTTTGTTATGAAGAAGCTCTTTTTTTTTTTTTTTTTTTTTTGAGACAGAGTCTCACTGTGTAGTTCAGACTGGCTTTCAACTCACTATGTAACCAAGGCTGAATTTGAACTCACAGTGATCCTCCTGTCTTAGCCTCTTGAGTACTAGGATTATAGGTTTGAGTCACCATGCTCAAGCCAGAAATCTTTTAATAAGATGAGAACCAGTTGTCTATTCTTTATAGTATTTCCTATGCAATCGGGTATTCATTCATAAAGTCATTGTCTACACCTATCTTCAAGAGTTTTACCTATTCTATGTTTTACTAGATTAAGTGTTTCTGTTTTCATATTTAGATCTTGTAGATCAGACTATTTTTAACATGAGCTCTTGAGCAAGTTTTGCATATGGTAATATATTTAACAGCAACCCTGGCCTCTATCCATTACATGCCAGTAATACATACCTTCTCGAACTATGACACCTTCCTTTGTCATTTTCTTTGTCAGGAGGACAAAATACCCAACACATGTAACTTAAAAGATGAGAGGTTTATTTTGGCTCTCATTTTCTAGAATTTTCAGTCCATAGTCAGCCCCCTCCAAGGCAGGAAGCACTGGTGGGAGGGCACGGGCAGAGGAATGCTACTCAGTGTCAGGGCGGTATGGAAGCAGAGAACAAAGGAAGGAGCCCGGAGGCAGATACAGTTTTCCTGGTCAGGCCTTCGTCTTCTGAACAGACACCCCTCCTCACCACTTCTAAAAGCAAGTCAGCGCTAAGCCCCACAATCCAATCACCCTCCACAGATCCTGAACGCATGAAGCTTTAGGAGGACATCTAGAAATAAACCATAACACTGCCCCCAAACTATTACCAGATAGTGCCAAATATCTCCAGGGAGAAAAAATAGATACAGTTAAGAACCAATCTAATTTGCTTCCTAACATGTGGGTCATTTGAATATACAGATGCTATAACTTGACTGCAGGTGTATTAGCAACTCTGGGCAAGAAACCTCGGACTATTTTAGTCTTTAAGTGTTCTAAGCAACTTTGATCCAGCCACCACTGGCCATACATATTTCCACAATGCCACTGGATGTGCTATGTGTTAATGGATATTTTATGAGTTCATTATCCTAAAGAAATCATAGTTTAGAATCATGGTTATTACAGCTCCTTAAACTCTTCCATGCGACAAGGACAAAAGAGATGTCAGCACAAAATCAATGCTAAGAACTCTATAACATTTTCTAATACAGGACAAATGCACAGAGTGGCTCCTGTAAATTGCTCTTTCTTTTTATACTAGAAATTCTTTTTCATTCTGATCACAACAGAGAACAAATCTAACTGAATACTATAAATCTTCTGTTTTAGAACTGGTGATAGCAAAAGCCATCTAATGCTTTGAGGCCAAGAAATTAGCTAAGATGACAATAGCTACACACACAATGCTTCAGAGTTTGCACATCTGTTCCATAGCAGGTGGAGCTATTCATTTATTTTGATTATTTTTTTTCTTTTTATCCACTTCCTAAGAACAAAATCCACTGCATATCAAGCGAACATCACCTGCATTTTCTTTGTTGAGAACAGTGCACCCATTAATGATGAATACAACAAAGTGCATTATCTTCAGTAGAGTACAAGCAAATGTCATTTGAATCACATGCGTAGATAATCAATTTAGAGTCAATTTAGAAAACTTTTTCTTGCCAAGTTAATTTTTTTCCAAGACAACCATTCACTGAATAACATGAGAAATTTTAAGTATCTTTAACAAGCACTGCTATGTGAGACATAATCCTCTAGTGCATATAAATGAGATTTTCTCCCCAATGAAAATAAATTATTTCATTTTTATTTTCTATAATTTCCTTTGAATAATTTTAAAATTGAAAGCAATGATAAACAAAATATTTAATGCTATTTTAAAGTTTTACAAGTCATCTATATTTGAATGCATTGCCTTTACAGAGGTATATACTAAGATGGTAAGATTTAATGAAGAAAAGCGTAAAAACTCTAAAAAGAATAACTGTAGTATATGATGGAATTCACAGATACTGTAGTCTAATGGTAGCTACAAACACTAGGAGTTTAGGGAAACTAAGTTAAATTATTTAACTTTCTTTAATCTTTATCCTTCAAAGATCATCTACAACAAAGGATGGTAAGAATGTCTTCCATACACGAAAGACTGAATAAATGCTATCAATCATTATTATGCATTATATTTCTTTTTCAATGCAAGCAGGGTGACAGTAGTTCTGCAAGCCAAGTACACGCACATGTACGTGTGCATGCACACACACACACAAACACACATACACACACACACACCCTCTCCTCATGCCTCATTTCTTCCTTGGCCATTCTCATTATCTGAAGGGGAAAGTAAGGAGGAAACTTCGCTTGAGTCTTCACCTGTTCTATGTTTAAAATCATCATTAATCAACAAATAATATCAGATATGACCTCAAAATTCATTACACTAATAAGCAGAGAAAATCACATATATCCTTTCTGCACAAACTGGCGCGGTAGTGTGGTCTAGTGGAGACACCAGAGGCCTCCAAGGGCTGCAGAATATATGCTGATGGAGCATGAAATTTGGTAGCACCCACCTCAGCCTGAGGACCACAGCTGTACTGATCGGAAGCCAAGGGTGAGTGATGAGAGAAAAACCTCAGGACACGCAGTTCTCAGTTTAGAACAGGAATCCTGGTTTTTCAGATTTCCCCAAGTTTGGGATTCTAATTTCAAAATTGAAAAAAAATGAAAATATAAACAAGCTAAATGAAATAATTTTTTAGGAATGTTCTAATATGCACATCGTCTAATAAGCAGTTTTTTAATCATTATATACTGAACTACTCATGAGGGTAGGGAAATATTGAAGAACTAGCAGGTAATAAGGCTGCAGCAATAGAAAGTCAGCACAGGAAACAAAACAATACTCAAAAGAGAAGCCATTGACAGTGGGGATGATTAGTGGACAGAGGTGCAGCTCAGTTTGGAGACCTCTTTCATGTGCAACTCATCGGCAAACAGTGTTTTTAAAATATATGAATTACACACAACTAAAATATAGTTTTATTACCACCTTAAAAGTAGATAGTTTAAGCCAGACACCATTTTTTGAGAAACAAATCAGAAGCGGTACAGCATACTGATAAAACAATAGGCTTTGTTGTCAAACAAAACTAAGGACAACTCTTCATTTCTCAGTTTCCTTGGGCATGCTAAACAAACTTCCTTCAAACTCAATCCATGACATAGGAATGATAATAACACCTACGTTATATGATTAATTGGTGTAGAGAAAATGCTTACCACAAAACTAGACACTCAGCAAGAGTAACATTATTATGATGAAAAGGATACTGGAAATGGAACGTAAGAGGTAGAAGTGCCTGTTACTTATCTTGGTTCTTGGCTCAGGAAAGATCTTCCAAATCCCACTAAGCTTCTTTAATTCTGAAGAGTGTGGTTGGAGCTTTCCTTGAATCACAATGCTGATGCCTCTACCCTCTCCAAAGACTGCAGGGCTGCCCCAAAACCGTTATCTGAAATCTATTCAAGTGGTGCTATATACATTCTACTTAGTGTCTTTACAAACAAAGTTTATATGTTATCATATAAGATCATAACAAAAGCTGGGGATTTAGCTCAGTGACCTAAGTGCCTGCCTGGCAGGCATGAGGTTGTGAGTTCGATTCCCAGTACCAAAAAAATTTTTTTAAAAGATCAGAACTAAAGGAAAAGTTAGAAACTAAAATCTAATGCCTATTGGTAGTTCTTTCTAGAAGTATGAGGGCCAAAATTTTGAATAAAATAGAAGTTTCATGAGAAGGGGGTGAACATTTGTATACAGGCAAGCTGGCTGTATTTATATCTTTGTACCTCACTTACTGAGGTGGTCATATCCAGCAGAAATAAGTACATGTCCCTTTCATCCATAGTTGAATTAATGAAGATCTTAATATCAAAGCAATATTTAGACATAAGTATCAAACTTTCCTTGAGCATTTCAACCATTTTGACTTTGTTACTGATTCGAAGAGTGAATGTTAGACAGATAAAATAAACAGAACCAAAAAACAAAAATGAATACAAAAACATCTAATGTCTTAGGATGAAAAAATAACCCTTTTAAAAGTCACTTCCTCTATATCCATGGTGACCTGAACCCTAAACCTCATTTATACAATGGGATAATTATTATCCACACCTTCTGTTCTAGAATATCTTATTGAACTTGACCCTTTGAGCCATCCATCCACTCACTTGCTCTAAAAAGTAAATATACATATGTGCATATGAAATTAACAATTATGAAAGTGCTCTGTGTGTATACCCACATACACATACATAAACACAGCCATGTATATGCATATATGTAATATGTCTACTTGGAGGACAGGGTAATGACAGTAAGAAGGAAGTAGATAAGTAATAGTACTACAATATTGTAGCATCCCTAATGGTGATAACCCTAAAAAAAATTGGTATGGAAGAGAAAAGCAAGTACTTCAGTCCTAAGTGAAAGATTATGTAATGGGTAGGAAGAAAAAATATAAGCGGCTACAGAAAATTTATCTGTCAGACAGCTATTTATTTAAACTGTGAGTCTTGGGTCTTTCAGATCACAGTAAATCACTTGCAGGCCACAATGTAGAGAAAAAAATTCTCTTTTAGTGCCTTCAAGTATTAAAAATACTGTGCTATACCAGTGAGACAGAACTTTCCATTAGAAAAGGCAGTGACAGTTACTTCTAACCCTTCCTGTCATTTTTACACGACTTCAGGAGTCTAAGGGGTGTGGCAATTCAATGTTAATTATATTTTATTCCTTAAACATGGAATGTTTAAAAAAATAACTTGGAATGTTTTTGCCTTCCCTGGAGGAAAACTGTACTCCCAGGTAAAATTACTTCAAATAGTTTTAGAAGGATCTCATAATTGGGTATTGTTGGAAATTTATGTGTCTTGAGCTCTAGACAGAAAGTGTAGAGAAGGGCTGACATGCACAGCAGTCACCCGACAAGTGGCTGTGGTAGGCTGATTCGGAATCCTCAAAACTCTCCTTGATTTAGGTCACATTGGTCTACTTACAGTGCTAGAAAGGTACATAGATAAAGCAATGAGTTCAGCAACTTCATTTTTCTCTTAATTGATGTACAGAATGAGCCTCAGAAGAAAAGTACCCAAAAGGGGAGGTTGGAGAAGAGAGATGATTTGCTAATTGATTTCTCCTATTACCTGAATATTTTCCACTCTATCAGGATGAAAAAAATGAATAATTCAACACAAAATGAGAATTTAGCAAAAGAAGCAACAGAAAGACTTGTATAAATAGTCACCTTGTATCGCTGTTAATTTTTTTAAAGAACTGCTGCTAATATGGGATTGTCAGGCTGCCCTCTTAGGTTTAAATTATGACTGAAACCGGCAGGTTATTAATTGTTACTAGATGACTACACTTTCTGTCCCCATCAGCTCTAAACTTTGTTGGACATGCTATGATATTTTTGTTCTTTTCAATTATGATACAAAAGGACAGAGGTTACTGGCCTTATGATAAGAAATAATAATGCTCTGCCTGGGAAGATAAAATAAGGAAGGACACTGCTACATCAGACTTGTCTATGCCCATTGCCTTCACCAAGGACACCCAAATTACTTTCTTGAAGTTGCTTCTGACCAGAGTTCAATTTGAATCATTGAAAGAAGATAGAAAGAATTTCTTTCAAGAGGTTACAATTTCCAGGAAATAAGGGTGAAATGTGAGAAAACTAGAAGAGCTGGAGCTATCAGTTTATTGTCCCACAGTGGCAGACTGCCTCTACACAGGTGTAGGGCTCAAAATACACGCACATGCAGGAACTGTAAGGGTGCCTGGCCACTGCTCAGCTCAGTCAACATTCACACACTAAATGCCCTACATGTCAGGACTGCACTAGTGTGGCTAGGTATGCACAGACGGCCAAAACACAGGAATAAGTCTTCTCAGCATTCAGAGTGGTGCAAGAGCACAGGTCTATGGTCTTAGATATGGGGTAGTCAGTTGGAGCCTTTGTGGAAATAACAGTGCATTAATGTAAACAGCATGAGCTGTGCCCGGGGCTAGGAACACAATGACCCTTGTGCACAGAAACAAGTGATGTGATAAGCTGGCTTTCTGCTCTTGCTACTCATTTCAGTAAGACCTCTGACTTTGCCTTTGAAAAGACTTGTAACACTTCTGATTACATGGTCAGTGTCTGTGTAGTGAAACTGCTAATTTAATAACTACTCCAGGCTGCTGGTATATATGAGAACCAGGGTTGGAATACAACAGGAGTTCACACTCACAAATCCACAGAATTAAAAGCCATAACAGAAATGTATAAATGTGTAATAAGTTGATTCTGTTTTCTGCACTTCACAAATACATCATAATGATTTGGAAAGCCAAGTTTCAATGAATAATTCTGGGGGGACTTGGAATTTCAGGCTGGAATGCAATGGCACAGGGTTTCAGGACTGGCTTTACCTCATCTTTCCCATACCCAGTTTCTGTCCTGGGAGACGCCGCCTTGTACATGTTGGTGGGTGCTGCAAACCAACCCCCAGGTCTCAGCTGGCGAATAGGCCACTTTTGTCCACTCACTGTGCCAGAGTTCACTCAGAAGAATGCAGGCTTTCTGCAGAGGTCAAGGTGAGAGAGAGGCTCCACAAGCCCTCAAGGATGGCTTGATCCTTGGGGTAAGAGTCAGGATTCTGAGTACTGGACAGAATTTGGATAATGGTCAGGCCAGAAGAGAAACGGGGGCTCTGTTGGGGCTCCTATGGGCAGAAACAGCTGTAAGAAGGCTATAGCAGGCATCCAAGTTCTGATGATCAGGCTAGGGCCCTTTAACTGAGACTAACTAGGGGCAAAAGTATACTCTGCTGCAATTATTTCATTATGGCCTGATGAAATCTTAAGAGTTCCCTTCCCAGTAGGTAATCAAGAAAGCTAAAAATATGAATTAGTACTATATCAGTTCTGGTCATTTTAATTCATTTCCTCCCTAATTAAAATAGTTCATTTTGGGTATGAAGGATGTCTGCCTCTTCAGCCACTTGTTTCTCTTCCCAAGATGGCATCCAGGCATCTATGAAAAGGCAGTGGGGACCTCAGGTCTACATGAAAATCCTTTATAGGCTTTCTGAGTCTTTGCCAGTACATGCAGAGAGAAAGGCCCTTGTGCACCCGGTGGCTGCTTGCCCTGGTGACACCCAATGTGAAAATCTCAGATTGAAGATCTCATGATTGATTTCCCCTCAACCTGGTTGAATACCATCCTCCTTCAAGTGACTTGATGAGGTCTTATCTGGTCCTGCTGAAGTGCAATAACCTGCTGGGGCCATGTGACAAGTGGCCAGGGAAGTACAAAGTTGGCCCTCCTGTGGGCCTGCAGCCAGCATAACTAGCTACAATGCCCTCCTCCAGCGAGCTTGGAAAGCTTCCAGATACTCTCCATAACTAAAGAAATTCAGGGAACTAGGGAGGCATTAAGAATCCTCTCCTGCCTAGCAGCCCAGGTCATGGCTGTCCTTATAGGGAATAGCTTTCCAGAGTTCTAGACAGGACCAAGATCAGAAAACCTTTCATGGTGTTTTTCCCTCCTTGGATTCTACTTCTAAAGCATCACTCCTGAGTTAGGGAAAGCTTTGACTATATTCTTTTGGCCGTGCCACTCACCCCATTCTCTTTTCTTTTTTTAACCCCCACTCTGGCAGGAAGGGGAGAGCTTTTCCTCCCAACAGTCTTCTAAAAATTTCTCCTTCACTGCCTTGTTCTCCCTTCTGAAGTGGCATTTATCCCTGGTCACTTTCCCTGAAGTCATGATGGCAGACAGGAGAGAGTGGGGGAGGAGGAGGAGGAAGGAAGAAGAGGAAGAGGAAGAGGGAGAGAGAAAGAAATGGGATTGAATTAAGCATGCCAATTAAGAAGCATTTGAAAAATACAAAGACTACAATTCACATGCTTCAGCATTAGGCACTGAGTCCCAGGAGAGTTGAACCTGTTACTAACTTGTGTACTGATGTGTCCTCCAAATAGTGACTGAGACACATTAGGCTTTTGGTAGTAGAGAGATGGATTCCTAGAAGCTCATTATGGAGTAGCAGGCAGGGATTGTTGAGCCATGTAGCTGGAGGAAGAGGACAGATATCAGATGCTGAAAGACTTGGCTCTCCTGGCAAGTTCAACTCCTTTGGTCTGACATAAGGAAAGCTCTGTGTGTGTGTGTGTGTGTGTGTGTGTGTGTGTGTGTGTTGCCAACTCATTCCAAGATACATTACTGTTGTGACGAATGTCCCACAAAGTGGAAGAAAGAACAGAAATTTACTCTCTGCCAGTTTAAGGATCTGAAATCCAAATAACCCTTCACTAGGCTGAAGTTAAGGCAATAGACCTGTCTCCTCCTTGAGGTTCCTGGACAGTACTTGTTGCCTCACTCTGCCCACCTTCCAGATGCTGTCTCCATCCCTGGGTCACAGCCCTTTCCTCCAACTTCAAATTTAGCAGTCCAAATCTTTATATCTCCTATCTTTCTTTGGCTTCTATCCTAACATTGTCTCCTGTCTCTGTCTTATTAGAAAACTTGTGACCACAAAGTACCTAGTTGAATAATTCAGTATAATCTTCTCATTTGAAATGTCTTATTTACTTGTGTCTCCAAAATTTCTTTTGCCATGCAAGCTAACACATTGATAGGCTTCAAAGATTAGAATTTGGATGTTTTTGAGGATCATTATTCAGCTTCCCATAGGACATCACTATATCTAGTAGAGTAGAATGAGGCCTGCATTACCTGTTCTCAATAACAAAGAGGAAAACAGAGTTGACATTCAGGTTTACAATGACTTTCCCATTTCCTGCTTTCACAATAAGCTACATTTTTTGTGTTAGTTGCTTTTTCAGGCTTCCTGCCCAACTTCCTTCTTCCATCCATCTTACCTCTAAATTATTTTCCCCATATCTTGTTGGGGTTTCCTTAAGGAAAACAAATTGATATTGGAATTCTAGACTCATCACTATTAAGAATGTTTATCTGCATTCAACGAAAGTGTGTTACAATGACCAAGGCCAGTATTGCACAGTCTGAATTATGAAAAATGCAAAACCGCTGTCTCTATCTAACTCTTGGGTCCATCGTTTGCCATTACATCAATGAGAAGAAAAATTTTTAAGAGGAATATTGGCATTAAGAATGGAGTGAGAACAACTAAAACAAATTGAAAGTCCTATATCCTGGAAAAGAAGGCTTATTTTATACTGTCTTTCCCTAGAAAGTTATTGACTGTATGGTGGAGACCTGCCAAGCTGTCCACCTCGTGGAAGTGACAGGAGCCCTGGCATTCCCACATACTACACTATGCTCAAGAAACAACACCTGGTCTATAAGAAAGTATACAAATATGGTCCCCAGCATAGATATGGTCTCTAGCATATGTCTGGTTACTTAGGCTGCAGGGAAGAGAAAATAATTGCTCTAATCCTGTCCCCAGGTGGCTAGTGTAGGAACAAGATGGAGTTAAGATCACTAGTTGTATAAGGAAGAAAGGGAAGGTGTCCACCTAGCACTGACATTTCTAAACACTGAGGTCACATGTCCTCACCAACCCAAATTTCCCATTCAAGACGAAATCTGATCAATTCCCCTTTGGACTTCAATCACTTGCACTAACTAGCCAGTCTACATAATCCAATGCACTCAGAAGATGTCACCACAGTTCTTTCTGTGATATTTGGCAGTAGTAGAGGAGACATTTTTATTTGTCATTACCCAAATAAATCCATTTGCAAGTTAAAGCTGGTTCTTGGCATGCTTTAAGCACTTGTATTGGATCTCTCTCTCCCTGTGCAGTACACATTGCGTGGGAGTGCAGTATTTGGAAATCCCATTCTGTAAAACTAATGTTTGAGGAAAGTGTGTGCTTATAAGTACTGTACATGCTGACTGACATGCATGCAACTTTTGAGTGGAAACAGCATGAGTTGTGAAAATTGAATTAAACAATAAACCTGTAATTGCTTGTTAGGGTACTTTAATTGACTCCTAAGTGCCATATGCGAAGCTGCGTGGCTGCAGGAGCCCAATTATAAGCTTGCTTATGGAAAGATACAACTCATTTTGCATGTTGGAAACATATTCCCCAATTATTGTTGCTCCCACAGAAAAGAATTTTCAAATAGATGAGAAATGCTTAGTAAGCTAACAGCATATAGTTAGTCCCTAGATAAACTAGAAACATTTAGATTCTAATACAAGATCAGAAATGTATACTTGAAATACACTCCTTTCCTTTTTCCAAGGCGTTTGTTAAGCGCTAAGGCCCTCTGTATTACCAACTAACCAAAGATAGTGCAAAGCTAGTGCTCTTGGCTTCAAGCCATCTCACCCGTCATTGAAAAATATTGACAAAAATAAACATTCTAGGAAAAAAGGGAACAAAATAAAATTACTAACAAGTGATAAATTAGATATGAAGACTAGCTAATATATGTTCATATGTCCTAGAAAAAGAAGAAAAAAATCTTTAACATTGGCTGCTGATCTGATCTGATATGACCTGGAAGGGAATGCTAAAATTGTGGTCAAGTTACCAGCCACACTAAGTGGAAGTAATCAGAGTTAGCACTAGGAACATTGATAGGTATGAGAATCACCGGTGATCCAAGGTAACTTTCAGTCAAATGATGATGTAAGGAGCTTAAAATGAATACACTGACGACCTTCAAGACCTAGTGTGAAAAAGGAATAATTGTTCAGACTCCTAAGTCCAAGGAAAAAACAATTCACAAAAACACTAAATCTTTCTATAGGACAAAAAGTAGCCTAAGGCTTGGGTTTACATGACAATGCTTAACTGGACCACTAAACTGAATAGAGAGTACAAGTACAAAAAGTGGCTTATTAGCAGCCCTGGAGGACATGCAAATTACCTCCTTCCTAAACTGGTTCAATTAAACATACACTGTAAAAGCAGAGGGGATGCTGTGAAATTTCGGCTATAAAAGAAGTTCCACTTCTTCCATTTGGATTTTGCTCTGAGTCCTTCCACCAATAGCAAAATACTGCACTGAAGAAAACCTCTACAAATACATATAAATCATGACATTCACTAAGACATTTGGCAGCAATCACTCTAAATTAAGACGTAGCAGTGAATATGAAGGAGAGATCATTGCAAACAAGTTATTTAAAATTGATCAGTAATTCTTTCCCTGGTTTTTACAACACCTTGGGATAGCTTAATTTATCTCAATTGATTTTCTTCCATTAAAAATAATTCAGTGGGGGAATAACTGCTAAGTATAGTGTTTCTTTGGGGTATGGTGCGAATGTTCTAGAATTAGATATTAGCAATGATTGTGTAACTCAGAATATATTAAAATCCATCAAATTATACATTTAAAAAGTTACTTTTATCTCAAGAAAGCAGCTAAAAAAGTCCATGATTTAAATATTCTGTATCTTAAATGAATGCAATTTCAGAAAAAAAGCCCCAATATTTTATCACAACATAATGCCAATTTCATGTTTCATTTCTATAAATTCTGGCAATCATAAGCATTTACCAGTTAGCAAAAAAAAAAAATCATTCTCCCAAAGGTTATGCTCAGAATCATTTTATTATTTTTTATGAAGAAGAAGTACCCATAAATAAGGAACTAATATTTTGTTCCTAATGTAGTTATTTTCACATACTAGTGATCTGTAAAGATTTATTTTTAAATTTTTGCCTGCATTGAGTGGGGAAGGAAAGGAATATAGACATATATATACATATACATATATATACATAATATGTATGTGTATATATATATATATATATATACATATCAATTGCATTTCAACATATTCAGAAGACCTGTGCACTGGGTGCTAGATAATTAATTTCCTACTATGTTATAAAAATCTGGTAGGCAAGAAATCATCTAACTCCCCATATAAATGTGGGTTCTTTTGCTTTCCTTCTTTCCAAATCACAACTTCATTATAGGAGTAAACTAATGAAGAGATGCTTTCTGGCATTTCCAAGTCATTTTTCTCACATTCCCTGAAAGACATGGCATCAATTCCTTCAGAAATGCTTCCCAAATCTAAATTCCATGCCTCATGCTGAATGAAGTCCTCAATTCATATTATATGAAAGCTTTTGTCATTTCTTTTATATATGTGTGAAAAAAATCCTGTATGCTTCATTCTACACACGATTGCCTATAATTGTGCAATATTCTAGAGGTTTTATGCCCCTCAAACTCCTATTTAATGTTCCTGTGTGAGGGAAATGTGTATCTGGCAGGTATAAAAAAATAAATATGCTAATTCATACACTGCATGAAGAAGGTGATTTATTCCATTTTTGAAGGAATGTGGCAGAATTTGCATAAGTTTCACCTGTATCTTTGCAAACAGCTGTTGTGTAACTAACTTCCAAATCAAGAGGAAAAATGGGCTGGCTGTTTTGAGCAGTTTCTCTAGGTGTGACAGATGGATATGCTATAGTCACCTTATGCACTCCACATACAGGTACCGTAAGAAGTAGGCCAGATTGCTCGAGCAAATAATACAAATTCTTTAAAATGTGCTTATTCTTGGAGCATGAGTGGTAAGATTCTTTAAAAACCTATGTGCACCTTAAATTCTAACTGTATCTGCTATAAAATAAGCTATCTGAATAATGAATTCTGTATCATTTATCAGGCAGCTAAACCTGTATCATATAATCATTCTAGTAACAGTAACTAAGTAACAAATGAGATGTGAAACTCAAATTTAGAAATAATTTGGTGTTCTCTGTTGAAACACAACTGCAAAGATTCAAGATATTAATTTTCACAATGCTACAGAGAAACAATAAATCATTACAATATTTACACTTATTTTCCCTACAAAACAAACTACATTTTTTTGTGGATCTGGCTACTTAAAATATTTAAGCAACTTACCTTATCCTCTTAAATCATATTTATGTTAATTGACACATATTGTACATATTTGTGGATGACTGTGACATTTCAATACATATATAGAGCATGGAATGCCTAGATAAAGGCAAATAGCATATCTTGCACTTCAGGTATGTATTATTTCTCTGTGTTCAGTAAATACACTTCACTAGCTATTTTAAAATATTCAATTAAATGTTGTCAATCATGCCTATCCTACTGTGCTTTAGAACATTAGAACTTATTTCTCCTGCCAGAAAAGAATATCCTTTTTTTCTATAAATCATTTCCTCTTTGTTGATCACTACAAGTACTCATGCTTTACATGTAATCACAATCACCACCATGATAGTCTATTGTCTGTTACAAAGCTGATGCCATATCAAGAAGGCATTTGTTTTCATTTTGTTTGGTCTTTGTTTGTACAGACCTTGCCAAAATGCTGCTGAAATTATGTTTATTCATCTTCATATCCTCTTTGGTTACTTTGGAAATCATGTGTTTGCTACAGCCTTTATGAAAAGCAAATTCGTTTTACTTCAATTCTGTGTTAGAATCTAAAATTTAATAAAATTCTATAACAAAAGACTGAGTAATATTTGATTTACAGGTTCATATTATAGTCCATATGTCCTATATACTCACCAGACACAGTTTTTGTCTCACAGATTTTTTGTAAAGAACAATTCATTTCATATAAACTGTAGATGGATTCCTCAGTAGTTATACACAAGGAACATGAAGGAAATGATTCTATTTTACTGCAATATGGAAACCCGCTGTTGAAGAGCTTTTCATTCAGAATAAAGGTATTTAAACTCAAAGATATATTTTTCTATGCAAACAACCAATCTTGTGCTTATGCAAAACTGAATTTGCTTAGAGTAATACACTGTATATTCAAAATCAAATAACTTTTTTTTTAATTTTTATTTTATTTTATTTTATTTTTTTTTGCACCAGGGATTGAACTCATGACCTCTTGCTTGCCAGGCAGGCGCTTATACTGCTGAGTTATATCCTTGGCCCTAACCTTTGATTTTTTAATACAATTTTACTTGCTAAAACTAGTTAAATGTACAAAGGCCTGCAAATGTCTCAGCAGTTATAGATCTTTACATGAGGAACTTGACCTATTTTTACCTCTATGCAATGTAAATGACTAATCTTAATGTGACTATGTTCAATTTATACACGCATCCATGAAGTAGTACTGGTCACAAATTGAGTATAAATGCTAACTGGGTCTGTAATTACATCTTACTTACTTTAGGCTTTGAACCAAGTAAGAGGAGTCTGGTTTTCAGCTAAGAGTTTCCTGCTATGACCAGGACCTGAGTGAAACGCAAGGAAGCCACACGGTCAGTGAGGACGGTGAGCCAGCTCAGGCCTCATCTGTAATGTAACAGCTGCATGGTCCGCTAGGATGGGCTCAGTAAGACTCAAATGTATTTAACCACAAAGTAAAGAGGTTGGGGCAGGATGATCTGCAGAGATGGGTCTCTCTCAGTTCTAATATTCATAATTATATTATGTTTATACACATGTACAGAACATTCTTATATGCAGTATTGTAATCTATGATGCTACTGCAATCTTGCAACACTGGCAGAGCCAGCTGGTACTAATTTAAGCATTGATGCATATTTTATTTCTATTTCACTTAGTGCGATGTTATTAAGTATACAGAGTGTGGCAAATATAGAAATATTGTATAATCTTGGCTTAAAAATCTGTACTTTAATTATGGCATTTTACAAAACAAACCTATATTAGCTGGTCTTCTAGGTAAATATTGGCAGAGAGAAAACTTGAAGACACTAAAATGTTGTGAAGCCATAGCACATTAAGAACAAAGAGAATGGGTACACCTGGAAAGTATAATGTTGAATGAAACAAGATTAAATACTGCATGCTTGTCTTGGTTACATTTCTCTGGTTGCTGACACAGAGTACCTGATGCCCAAAATGGAGGAAGAAAAGGTTTATTTAGCTTATAGTTTTTTTGGAGGTTTCAGTCCATACTCAGCTGACTCCAAGGCAGGGCAGTGTGGCTAAGGGGCAACCGTCATGGCGGCTGCAAGCAACAAGAGCAAAAAAGGGCAAAATGGGAAAAGCCCCTCTCTTATATGGTATGCTGACCACCTTCCCCTGGGTGAGTGCAGCACTCGCACCGTCAATCCCAACCCTAGACAATGAACCAATCGCAAACGCTAGATTCAGCAGCCTCCATGACTGCATGAGGCTTTGGGGGGATATTTAAACACAAACCATAACAATGGTAACTCTCATTTTAGTAAGGCAAAATAAAAACAAAGAGAATAATAAAGGATAGATAGAATGAAATAAGTGGGTGGATCTCTTGCAAGTTGGAAGGGGTCCAAGAGATGCAGGAGAATGAGTAAGGGAGAGGGGAAAGGGAAATGTAGATATGTCATGTATAGGAACCTAATAACCTCAATTAATGTAAACACTGTATGCTATGAAGATCGGCTAAGATTAATAGTAATGAGGATGAAAATGGGGAGAGGGGAATTAAAGAACAAGGGAGAGGGAGATAGAAGTTTATCTAAAAATAAGGAACATTTTATATTATGTGCATGTACCCACTCTCCAAAATGATTGTAAACTGCATGTACTGCAAACATATACTAACCAAAAAAAGTAAAAAAGTAAAAATGGGAAAGAACAAAATGGTGTCCTAATTTTGGAAGCTATAAAACAGTGGACAAGAACAAACAAGAAAATACTAAGATAGAAACAGCAAAAGTCAAGGATTAATCTGATTTAAAAATGATCAATCATTTATATCACAGAATCTCTGGAAGTGGTGTTGAATGCAAGAAAGAGATGACCTTATGTGGAAAGTACTCCACAGTGTTTCTACAAAACAATCAGATTCCCACATTGCTTCACTGTGCTCCTTCTCTCTTATTCCTGCCATGATGTTATAATACTGATCTTCCCTTTCTTGTTGCAAGATCGAAAAGAAGCTTTTTGGATTGGGAGCCAAAAGCATAATCAAGAGGATCACTTGACTGTGGTTCTATGGGTGCTAAGATATTTTACCTCCTTCCATAACTCAGATCCCAGAAGTTTAAAAATCAGGTTTTCTTCCTCCCAAAACCACCAATGTAGAAGCACTCTCTGAGAAATCTAAGTAATACAAGAGGAGAGACTCAATAATGCTGATATAAAACATATTCCAACTGAGTGCCACAGCAGGCTCATCTTACTCTAAAGCTGGTATGAGCTGCCAAACTCATGCAACTTCACCTTTTCACTTCACTCCTAAACAGAAGCAGAAACCCAAGGACCACCAGACATCTGCGAACAATATCTGACACAAAAACAAGTTGTAACGAATCAAAATATTGCTAAGTGGGATAAAACTTTGAAAATGAAAATATAAACAATATTTTTAAAAGGAAAGAAATTAGTAATTGATACTCTTAAAACAATCTAGCAAGTAATCTTTTAGAAATTAAAAAAATTAAAAGTGCAGTCAATAGTACATTTACAATATTAAATTTAAGAACGGTTTTAAAAGGGAAGTAAAAAAATAAATGAGAACTAGCAGAAAAAATGAGAATATTCATTTAGAAAGCTTAACAGGCAGACTATAAGAGTTCATGTTTTAGAGAAAAAAGACAGAGAGGGGAAGAAATCCTTAAAAATAATTCAGGAAAAGTTCAAGAATACATATTTATAAATTAAAAGAGAATAACTGAATTCCAAGTTAACACAATTAATATAGAACCACATGAGGATACATTTTAATAAGATTTCAGAACAAATAAGACAAAGATCTCATTTGGTGATTTCTTAAACTTACTCAAATCTAGAAAGAAAACATCTGTTAAATTATACAGAAAAATTGTATCCAACTTAGAATGTTATACCTTACCAAACTGTAATTCAAGTGTGAGAACAAACTGAAGACATTTTTCAGGCCTTCATGGTTATGAAAATGTTACTTCCATATCCTTCATTAGGAAATACAAAAAAATGAACTTCATTAAAAGGAGAAAATAAACCAAAAAAGAGTAGGGTTGAAGTAAGGAGAAAGGATGATATAGAAGAGAAATCTCAGGATAATAACTATGAACCAGATTCAGAGAAGGAATCCAGACTAAGTATGTGACATCAATGCAAGCAATTTTTCAGAAATATGAAACTGATAGCTCTGATCACCATGGAGAAATATTTACTCAACCAGTAGATAATTTGTATTTTTTAATGATGAGAAGATAAAAAGCAAAGCAAATTTTTAAAAACTCCAGAATTAATAACTTCAGGGATACTGACATGGTCCACAGAAAAGAAGATTCCTATCATTTGCTTAGAGACGTTAATGATTTAAAAAATGTTTCATAGCTATTAAACATTGACTATATTGTTCTAAGAAAGCTACACTATAATTTCTAAAGAAGAAGAAAAATGTACATATATAGTGAAGGGAAGATGAGTCAAAATAGTTAAATCTTTATTATTTATAGTGACAGGAAATAGACAATGCTGAAATCCAGAGACATGATTCATAAAACAAACATTTTTGAATATACAAACAATATAGTCAGCCAAAATTGAAAGCATTTGACACTAAAGAAAGGTAGAAACAAATCATATAACTTTTAAACTTTTCATTCTTGTAAAATATTTGAGTCTTTAAATTATAGGAATGTATATAACAAAAATAATCAAAATTAAAATTAGTGAGACTAAATAGGTTAAATCTAAGCCTTTAAAATAATCTAACAAGTATAGGAAGTTGTACATCAAATCAAATAAACAATATACTAGTTTATATACTACAAATACTGGTAAGGCCCTTTCCAAACTGCCTCATATTTCCATGAAAGTATAATGGAACATTAGGACACGTTTCTATTCATCAGATATTTTACTTATTATTTTTTCAATAAAAACTTATAAAAATGTTGGCTTTTTTAAATTTTGAAAAATAACAGACAGTTATTATAAAGTTTACTTATTAATCATTTACTATATGCCAGGAACTCCAGTGAGCATTACAAAACAAAAACACGCTAAAGAAACCCATTCCTTGACTTCTAACAGCTGAAGTGGTTAGTTGAGGAGAGCTACATGAATGAAATGATTTCCCCTTAATTCCAGCAGGAGAAATTACAACAGGTCAGAGAGCCACACTGTTAATAACAGAGGTCAAAATGATGAGGATGAAGTGGTGGTCTGCTCATAAATGAGAAATGAATTAACTAGAAACACCAGGACCTACAAAACAGAGTAACTGAGGATGAGTTGTGGAGAGTGAAAAAGCAGTAGGTAGTTAAGCAGTTCTTGCATCACTTTCCTTATTTAGTACCTTTCTGTCCATTTCACTCAACCCCAAAGATAACTGGTTTAGAAGTCACATCACCTGAGATTTCATTCCTAGAACCCTCTTTCACCATTTCTAGAAGAGGAGCAGTAATTACTACATTCCTTTGATCAGCCACAAAGAAAGTGTCTAATGAAAATTCAAAGCAAGAGGCACAAATTCTGGTTTTGTGGGCATCTCTAGTCCTCCAAGGTGCTGCCAACAAAAGCAAATAATGCCAGAAAGCAACATGAAAGACTGATGACAGTGATAAGCACACTCAAGCCAAAATCATCTCATTTTATTCTGAGCCAAGGTAAACTCATTAGCGACTATGAAGTATCTGCTTCCTTCCAAAATGGTGTAATCTTGTAGGGTAAAAGGATGTGAATGCACAATATCCTCCAAAGCTATTTAAAAATACAGAAAAACAGGAAGGTAATGAGAAGTTCATATCCAAATAAGTTAATGGTTGAAGGCAGTTATATAAAAATGGCAAAAAAATACTGTTTGTTTTAACACATTTTAGAAACTTTAACACATTTTAAAAAAGGTTAACATTCGAATATCCTAGAAGTCTGTTTACTTGGAGAACTGAACCACCATAAAAGAAACAAAAACTTCACATTAGACATCAAAAATGAGAACCAAGTCCAAGAAATTCTGAAAACTATGTGATGAAATATTTTTGTGCTCAAGATTCTAAATGCAAGTAAGATAATGAGCAGAGATTCATTATTCATAATTGGGAATTAATGAATCATGATAAAACTATCTCAACATACATCTGTTTCACAGAGTATGAAATTTACTTAATTTTGTTTCCAAGTTATTTTCCAAATAGTTGGAACTTAGACCTCATCTGTTTTTTAACAGTGAACTAATCCTGGTTCTGTTATTATTGATTCAGATTTTCTAAATTAGAATAATAAATATCTGTCTAGAAATTAACCCAAAAATTACAATGTTATCACTGAAAATATGACTGTATTTAAATCAACTGACTTGATATGTGATTCCTACAATAAATTAAATGTGAAATAGCCTTTTAAAAAGGCAGATTTAATACAGTTAATACTACCATTATTAATGATAAATTTCACTAAGTTAGGATAAACAAAAGGTATATCTGCTTCCATACAAAATGTTTTAAATAAATTAAAGAAATACCAGAAGAAAATGCAAAATGAAACTTTTGGAAATACTGATTGGAATAATTCTTTAATATTTCTTGGAGTTTTGTAGAAAATCATAATTAAATATCTCAGAGAGAGAGAGAGACTGGTTTAAATAAATGCTGAATTCTTCATTTACATATTTATTTTTCAAAGAAAAAAGGACAATTGGGAAGAGAAGAATAAGAAACTACACAATAAAATACTGTAAACTTTCTCATCTGGAGATTGGAGCTAATTTGTAAATAATTTTTTTTATATATATCCTAAGTCCATCCCTCCTTAATGTTATTAGGTAATAAATGGTAATTGTATTTTAAGTGGAGACTTTGGGAGGTAATTAAGACTAGAAGTGGCCATAATGGTGGGGGCCTCATGATGGCAGTTAGTGGCTTTATAAGAAAAGAAAATCAGTCTTTCTCCCTGAGTTTCTCAATTCTGATTTTCTACAAAACTTCAAGAAATAGTAAAGAATTAGTCTGATCAATAGTCCAAAAAGTTCCTCTTTTGCATTTTCTTCTGATGTTTCTTACTTTCAAAAGACACTATTGATAAACAATTAGTAGGGAAAAAACCTCTAGACTATTGATATAACTTCCTAGAATGTTTCTCAAAAATATGAAAAGATAAGTAGTCAAGGAATCACTATCTAGGTAATAGGCTCTCGAATATCTCTCAGTAAACATGAATGTTTTAAAAAATGAAATGGAAATACAATATTTGCATGATCTGATAATTTACCAAGAAATATTCATATATTATTTTACTGGATTCTCCCTCAAACATGGGGAAGTATAGTACTTCTATTTCAGAAAAAAAGAAACAAACTCAGGAGTATTAAACTTCTTTTGCTCTACAGTCTCTAGTCAGGAACCCAAGGTTTCTGCAGTCACTTGATCCTGTATTTCACGTTAGGAGTCAATGATTCTGTAGACACAGTCACATTCACAGATTTTAGTAAGTACTTGTTTAGAATAGACAATCATTTACTGAATTTTAATGTTGATTCCCGAAGCTTAATAAAATGTAGCAGCTGCACATTTAATGTGATCTTGATTGATATATTTTAAACTCATTTTTATTCATATTACTAAATTTTACAGTAAGATTCTTATATTGCAAGTGAATAATTTATTCACTGATTCATTTTTTAAGTCAACACAGGCATTCTGGATACCAGCTATTTTAGGAGCTCATATGTGTTTGTGAATGTAGGGTCACAAGTTTACTGGAAAAATAGAAAGGTAAGTGCAGTCCAAATCCCACAATGTAAATAAGAACTTGCAGAAGATCAGGAAAGGTCTGATACTTACAATTTACAAGGTTTTACAGTGGTTTCACAAGTCTACACTCCCACCAACAGCGAAGGGTTCCTTGTTCCTCACAGCCCTGCCAACATTTATTATTGGTTGATTTCTTCATGTCAGCCATTCTTTCTGGAGTGAGACAGAATCTCAGAGCTGTTTTAGTTTGCATTTCTCCAGTGACCAATGATGTTGAACATTTTTTCAAATATTTATTTGCCATTTGTATTTCTTCATCTGAAAAGTGTGTATTCATCTCAGATGCCCATTTTTGGATTGAATCTTTGAATTTTGGGGGCCTGATTAGTTTAAATTCTTTATATGTTCTAGATAAAAATCCTTTGTCTGAGGGACACTTGACTAAGACTTTTGCCCAATTTATGGGTTTTTCTTTCCACTCTGTTGGAGGTTTCTTTTGACATGGGAAAAACTTTTTAATAAGACAAGGTTCCAGTAGTTGATTCTGGGATATATTTCCCATGCAGTCTGATTTTTGTTCATGAATTCTCTGCCTACCCTTATGTCTTCAAGTTTTCGACCTACTTTGTCTTCTAACAGATTTAGTGTTTCTGTTTCAATATTGAGATCTTTGATCCATTTTGACTTTAGCTTAGTACATGGTGATAGGCATGGGTGTAGTTTTAGTATTGGGCACATGGGAAGTCAATTTTTCTAGCACCACTTATTGCAGAGGCTATCTTTCTTCCAGTGAACATGTTTGGCCACTTTGTCAAAGATAAGGTGGTTATAGTTGTGGCTGTATCTCCTTATCTATGCCATTGATCTTCAGGTCTGTTTTTATTTCAGTACCATGCTGATTTTATCACAGTAGCTTTGTAAAATAGTTTCAAGTTGGGGATTGTGATGCCTCCCACCATACCTTTGTTACCAAGAATTGCCTTTGCTATTCTAGGTCTCTTCTGGTTCTAAATGAATTTTAGGAATGATTTCTCTAGGTCTTTGAGGTAAGCTAATGGTATTTTGATTGGAATTGCACTAAATCTCTATAACAATTTTGGGAGAATGGCCATTTTCACAATGTTTGGTCTTCCTATCCATGAACAAGGAAAGTCTTTTCATTTTCTGAAATGTCTTAGATTTTTTTTTCACAGTACTGTAAATTTCACTGTATAGATCTTTTACTTCCTTTATTAGATTGATTCCTAAGTATTTCATTTTTTTGGATGCTATTGCGAAGGGTGTGGATTCTCTTATTTCTCTCTCAGTGAGTTTGTTATTTGTGTACAGGAAAACTATTGATTTTTGAGCAATGACTTTGTATGCAGCTACATTCCTGAATTTGGTTATTACATCTAGAAGTCTTTCCATGGAGTTTTTGGGGTTTTCTATGTAGAGTATCATGTCATCTGCAAATAATGATCATTTAACTTCTTCTTCTCCTATCCTTATTCCTTTTATTTCTCTCTTGTCTAATTGCTCTGGCTAATGTTTCCAGCACTATGTTGAATAGGAGTGGCGATAGTGGACATCCTTGTCTTGTTACTGATTTTAGAGTGAAAGCTTTCAGTTCATGATGATTTAATATGATGCTGGTTGTTGGTTTGTCATAAATGGCTTTTATCAGATTAAGGTAAAGACCATCTATTCCAATTTTCTGTAGGGTTTCTATCATGAATGAGTGTTGGATTTTGTCAAAAGCTTTTTCTGCATCTATTGAAATGATCATGTGATTCTTGTCCTTGGATCCGTTGATATGGTGTATTACATTTCTTGATTTGCATGTGTTGAACCATCCCTGCATTACTGGCATGAATCCCACTTGATCATGGCATAAATCTTCCTGATGTCTTGTTGCATTCTATTTGCCAGTATTTTATTGAGGATTTTTGCATCTATGTTCATTAGGGAGACTGACCTATAATTTTCTTTTTCAGTTGGGTCTTTCTCTGGTTTTGGTATTAGGGTAATACTTGCTTCCAGGAATGAGTTAGGGAGAACTGCTTCCCTTTCAATTTCATTGAAGAATTTGAGTGTTGGCATTAACTCTTCCTTGAATTTCTTGTAGAATTCAGCTGTGAATCCATCAGGACCTGGGATTTTCTTTGTTGGTAAGGTTCTAATTAGATTTTTCAGTTTCATTAATTGAAATTGGGTTATTCAGCAGTTTTATACATTCTTGATCCAGCTTTGGTAATTCAGATGTTTCTAGGAATCTATCCATTGTTTGTGTCATCTAACCTATGAGAGTAGAGGTTTTCAAAGTAGGTACTGATGATCTTCTGTATTTCAACACTGTCTGTAGTGACTGTGCCCTTTTCATTTCTTAATGCATGAATTTGAGTTTTTTCTTTCCTTTCTTTTTAAAGGTTGGCTATGTGCTTATCAATTTTATCCATTCTTTCAAAGAACAAACTCTTTAATCCATTAAATTTTGAATTGTTTTCTTAGTCTCTATTGCGTTAATTTCTATTCCAGTCTTTATAAATTCCTCCCTTCTTTTTGTTTTGGGATTGATTTGTATTTTTTAAAGCTATCTTTTCAAAGAATCTTTACATGAAGAAATTTGAGTGGTAATCTTAGAATTTCTCCTAGAAAACAAATAGAATCCTCTATCTTTCAAAAGAAGTCTATCAACTCATTCCTGGAAACAAGTATTACCCTAATACCAAAACCATAGAAAGACCCAACCAAAAAAGAAAATTACAGGCCAATCTCCCTAATGAACATAGATGCAAAAATCCTCAATAAAATTCTGGCAAATAGAATATAGCAAGTTATTGGAAAGATTATACACCACGATCAAGTGGGATTCATCCCAGGAATGCAGGGATGGTTCAACATATGCAAATCAATACATGTAATCCACCATATCAACAGGGCCAAGGACAAGAACCACATGATCATCTCAATAGATGCAGACAAAGCTTTCAACAAAATCCAACTCCCATTCATGATAAAAACTCTACAGAAAATCAGAATAGATGGTCTCTACCTCAACCTGATAAAAGCCATATATCATAAACCAACAGCCAACATCTTACTAAATGGAGAAAAACTGAAAACTTTCAACCTAAATTCAGGAACAAGACAAGGATGTCCATTATCACCACTCCCATTCAATATAGTTCTGGAAATATTAACCAGAGCAATTAGACAAGAGAAAGAAATAAAGGGAATAAAGATAGGAAAGGAAGAAGTGAAATTATCATTATTTGCAGATAATATGATACTCTACATAGAAGACCCCCAAAAATCCATTAGAAGACTTTTAGAAGTAATAACTAAATTTAGTAATGTAGCTGGATACAAGGTGAACATTCAAAAATCAATAGCATTCCTGTACACAAACAACAAAGTCACTGAGAGAGAAATAAGGAAAGCCACACTCTTCACTATAACATCCAAAAAAATGAAATACTTAAGAATCAATCTAACAAAGGAAGTAAAAGATCTATACAGTGAAAATTACATTACTCCAAAGAAGGAAATCGAAGATTTCAGAAAATGGATAGATATTCCCTGTTCATGGATAGGAAGAACAAACATTGTGAAAATGGCCATTCTCCCAAAATTATTATACAGATTTAATGCAATCCCAATCAAAATACCACTTGCCTACCTCACCGAGCTAGAGAAAGCATTCTTGAGATTCATCTGGAACCAGAAAAGACCTATAATAGCAAAGGCAATTCTGGGCAACAAAGGAAAGGCAGGAGGCATCACAATCCCCGACTTGAAACTATACTACAAAGTTACTGTGATAAAATCAGCATGGTACTGGAATCAAAACAGACCTGAAGATCAATGGAATAGATTAGGAGATGCAGCCACAACTACAAACACACTTAGCCACCTCATCTTTGACAAAGGGGCCAAACATGTACATTGGAAGAAAGATAGCCTCTTTAACAAATGGTGCTGGAGAAACTGGCTTTCTATATGCTGTAAACTAAAACTAGATCCATACCTATCACCATGCACTAAAATAAAGTCAAAATGGATCAAAGATCTGAATATAAAAACAGAGACACTAAACTTACTAGAAGACAGAGTAGACAAAAATCTCAATGACACAGGAGTAGGCAGAGAGTTCATGAACAAAAATCAGATTGCACGGGAAACACTTCCCAAATCAACACCTGGGATCTCATCCTACTAAAAAGTTTTTGCATGTCAAAGGAAATCTCCAATGGAGTGCAAAGAAAACTCACAAACTGGGAAAATATCTTAGCCAATTGTCCATCAGACAAAGGACTTCTATCTAAAACATATAAAGAATTAAAAGAAATCAAGCCCCTAAAATTCAAGGACCCAATCCAAAAATGGGCATCTGAGATGAATACACACTTCTCAGAGAAAGAAATACACATGGCAAATAAGTATATGAAAAAATGTTCGACATCAATGGTCATTCGGGAAATGCAAATTAAAACAACGCTGAGATTCCATCTCACCCCAGAAAGAATGGCCAAGATTAAAAAATCAACCAACAACAAATGCTGGAGGGGCTGCGGGGAAAAAGGAACTCTTCTCCCACTGTTGGTGGTAGTGTAGACTGGTGCAGCCACTGTGGAAGTCAGTGTGGAGATTCCTCAAGAAGCTAGGATTAGAGATCCCATTCAACCCAGCTATCCCACTTCTGGGCATTTTCCCAGAAGAATTGAAAACATCATACCACAGTGATATCTGTGCACCCATGTTTATAGCAACCCAATTTGTAATAGCCAGATCTTGGAAACAACCCAA